>JANTPZ010123252.1:0-22944 GCA_025593235.1 Vachellia pachyceras | reverse complement strand
TAAGGCTTGAATTAGATTAACCGTAAATGTGAGAAGACCGTTTTACCCTCTTCTCCTTAAACTCATTTGATTTCTCCATCATATTTTACTTCAAATAACTGGGGGTAATGAAGTGTTTTTACTAAAGTCCCATAGAATTCCAACTCAATTTCATGATATACAATGATCAGATGGTGATTTGTGTGTTCCTTAGGATCTGTATGTAGTTTCCCCTTTATAATTTATGTTTATATATAGTTGTTAAATTTAGGGGGGAATGATTGTGAGGTCCCAAAGAATAGACTTAATTGTCAAAAAGTCGTCCAAACAACAAGTAAGATATTGTTATACTGAAACTTTTATTACATGCTCTTCAATTAGCTTTGAGATGTAATGGTAATTAGGCTCCAACCTTTTTTGTGATAGTGTGAGTTTGCATGCATGTATCGGCATATTGCACAAACTTTAGAGAAGCAAGCTTTGCGAATCATAAATTATTATTAATGTAGTAAGTTGGAATTTTTCTATGATGAAGATAGATAAAAATGGAAACATATTTCATTCGTGTGTATATATATATATATGGGTTGAATGTTGATGTGAGATGACCTACGTCTTTTAGAAAGTCGAAATTGTTCTTCAATTCTATTTCCTATAATCCAAGTTTCCATTTTTTTTTTTCGTTTTCCCCCATTTTAGAAGGTGATGAGCACCAAATTTGAACAGTTTAAATTTGTTTATCTAATTTTACTTTAAAAAATTATTTTCATGTTACATAGTTTAAAATAAAAATAATATCTTAATCAATTGTGGCTGTGAACATGAAAGAAAGTTGGAGGAGTATCAATTTCAATTCTCAAATCCCAATTTGGTGATTATATATATATTGAGTTGGCATTCGTGACACTGGAAACACTGATTTGGGGTTCAGAAATTTTAAGGCTATTTTAATTTTATGGGATTCTTCCGTATGTATCCAGAACTTTAAATTTTACATGATTATTGTAATGAATTAATCCAAATATTAATTAAAATGAGACGTACGTTCCCATCTATGACTATACATGGACGTGATGATGCTCCCAAGGAGAATCATCATGTGATGGATGTCTATAAACCTCAGCCAGCCGTGCTACGGCGATGGCCAAGCCTACCGCCGTAACAACCACCGCGACTTTCAAAAACCTTCCCTTATCAATCTTCACCCCCCAGATAGTAACCTTCTTCTTCTTGTTGTTGTTGTTGTTAATATCATTATTCGTCTGATGATGAGGAAGCTTTGTGGGCATTATAATGGAAAGAGAGCCTCTGCGTAACTTGGCTCGCACGTCTTTGAAGTTACAGTCTTTGGGAAGAGTTGTTTCTTTGCGGAAACGAATCCACATATAATTAGTTCCATCCACAGGCCTTTCTCCTGATACTATTAACGTCCCCTTCTCGTTCACTTGAACCTTAAGATGCTCCTTCTTGAATCCTGTTAGAATATATTAAATAGACTTTTCACGGAATATATATATATATATATTAGAGAGAGACTTGAAGGTGCATGTAATGTTAAAACGAAGTTATATGAAACCTTTTTAAGCTATTTTGACGGAAAGACAAACTTAATCAATATGCACCTCATTCACTGAAAGCTAATGTAGATGATGTTTTAGCTACTTGGAACCACAAAAAACAAGAAGAGAAATAAAAGGAGTGAATCAATCTTTGATTATTTAAGTTTGTCTTTATTTTAATTTTGGTTCTTTAAAGGGTAAAATAATTCATGTTTTTATTAAATTATAGGTATAGATAATTTTAATAGAATAAAACTTAAGGGACTATTTGAAAAAAAAAACTATGGATTGAAACTTTAGGGAGCAAACCAAAAAACTGTATAACCCAAAATAAAAACAAATGGAATTGTGGACCTATATGACCTCTAAAACTTAAAAGAAATACAAGTCCAGGCGAAGGAACAAAAATTTTTTTAACAGAAGCGAAGATTGTGGACCTCTCTAATTAGAAAAGTAATTGAAGATATATAGTGTAAAGGGAATTCTCATCAGATTGGCTTAAAATATTCTGATAGATAGATAAACCAACATCTAATGCATCATGCCAAGTCCCACAGGATTTGTAGATTGATTTTTTTTTGGGGGGGGGCATATATGTAATACCTTTAAGATCAATCTCAAGAATTTCTGGTCCTTCGTCCTCTGACCTCCATTTGCAGTAAGGTTCAAAAACCTCGTAGGCTCGCTTATTATTGCCTGGAGCTTCTGAAGCCTTATTAGTTTGCATGATGTTGTGGATCAGTGATTATGGCTTCTCTTTTATGATCAAATAATGGAGAAGAACTTAGAAACGGTTGATGTGAATGTTTCATTATATAGAAACTAATGTATATTGTATTGTTATATGTGAATATTTGTAAAGAGGGATGGATGAGAGGTTCCTTTTCGTTGCCTCTTAATTGGTGCAGAATAATTTGCATTGTATGTTAGGTTAACTAAGCCCACCTGCATAAGTTATACCCTTTTTTATTGCTTTCCTCTTTTACTTTAATTTCTCACACCAAATCCATCTTTTTCACTCAACATGCATGAAGGCTCATCATATCTATTAATTTTTTGTTTGAAAATGTCACCATAACCTATGTCAGAAACATCAGTTTCAACAATTTTGTATGCTTGAGGATTAGGAAGATACAAGCATGAGAGGTTTTTGACCTAGCTAGGATTTTATCTGTTTGACCACAAAAATGTGATCATCAGTCCAGGAAGAGGGGTTTTTCTTAAGGAGCTCATGGAGAGGCTTAATGATATTATTAAGATTAGGGATAAATTCACTAACACAGTTGAGACAATCTAAACCGAATATCCAAAATCTCTGGAACTGATTTTTATCCAAAATCTAATCTATGGTAAGGATTCAATGTGCTTCAACTCATTACTTTTTTTTTTCTAATTCCTAATCATAAGCCATGACCCTGCAACTTTAAGATTTTAAAAGCTATTATGCTCATTGCCGTAGTTAATTAGGCTATTTGGTTTCTTCTTGCTTTTCATGATTATTTTTTTATTAAAATATTTGAGATTTCAGGTTCAAGCTTTGCCTACCTCATATATATATAATGCAAGGCACAGATCCTAATGTACATCTTTTATTGGTTAGAAACAACAAGGAAAACTGAATTATTCCTTTGCTGACAATGAAGATTCTTTTTTCTTTTTTGTTTTACAACAAAAAGTTTATGTGATTTAGGTTTTAGCGACTCGCGAATCACTAGGGCTAGAATATGTTGAGCAACAATGAACATTCTTTTATCTTAATCTGTAATAAAAAATGAAACTTTTTTAGTTTTTTTTTCTTTTGCTTTAATTTACAATGTCATGTTGTTAGAAGGTTGAATTAGTGAAGATGGTTAATTAATTATGAGTGGTTTTCACCTTAACTGTTAGTTGATAACCCTTGTAATAGGAGTCTTGGAAGTTTGGCCATTATCTTTCATGAAAGGATGAGCTTTATTTTTCCCAATTGGATATTTGCGAGTAAGAATATAAGATTAATTTATTGTCATTGTTGTTATACCTAGTTAGCAGTTATAACATGCATTATCTATGCTTTTTAATATAAGAGCCTGATGATGTTTTTGAGAAGGATTAAACTAAGCTAATTAACTAAAATTCACATGTTTATAATTTTTTAAACTAATTTACTTGACATATAAACCGACATATAATCTAAAGATACACATAATTATTTCAGAATATACACTAGTAAAATTTTTTGAAATACTTGCGGGTAATTTTCACATCAATTTTCAATTCGTAGGAAATTAATACCTGCAGATTTAAAATCCACAGGTAATTTTTCCTTCGGATTTAAATCTGCAAGAAATTTTTAAAACCCTTTTCAAAATTTTCAGCTGTTTATTTCACCACCTCACTTGTTCTTTTTCTTACTCCATTCTTATCGGGTTTAGGAAAGGGAGCAAGAGAGGGTTTTAGAGGACGCAATTGTGAAGCAACCGCGGTGATTGGCAGGAGCAACATTAGTAATGGATCGTGATTGGGGTTCAAAGCCTGGCAGTGGACACGTTGCCTCCGCCAGAAAATGCGCAGGAAATTAATACTTATGGATTTTCAATAGCATGCGAAAATTTTCCATAGAAAAAATTCACAGGTATTTCAAAAATTTTACTAATGCATGTTATGGATATATGAAACGGTGTGTTTTTATTTCTCTTTTTTTTAGAAAAGCATGCCTTGCTGTTTTGCAAAAAAAAATTGCATGCCACTCTCATCTTTTAATATGAAAGCCAGTCAAATTTTTCTATGAAAATTAAAGAAGTTAAATAAATATATATACCACTAAAGATATATATTAGTTTGTGTAGGTGAATAAGAAAAATGATAATCATAAATATTTTAAAATAATAATGTATTTACCTTATTTAATCAATTTAAAAAGGGATTGAAATGCACTGTAATTTCTGTAAAGAATGCGCTGTGACCGGTTGTCTCGGCTTCAGGAGATGACATTGAAGTATTATTCCCTCAAGCCCAATGCTGCCGATTGGCTACCTTACAGAGATGGTCAGAAATTATTTGCGAAGCTTGATGTTGATGGTTTTTACCTTTTTATTTAGTTTCACTCTATTATCAATGGATCTGATCAATGAGGGTGGGTCCTGGCTTTTCAGGTGAGCATCTTCTTTCGACTGTCATTCTGTAAAATACTCTTCAATCTCATGGATTATTTCTGTTGTTCTTCTGTCTTCCACACCATTTAAGGTTCGTATTCGTGAGAGGATCTTTTCATTTTTGTTGGTTTGGGAATCTCAATAATTGTCACCCGTTTGCTTTGTAGCTGTTTAGTGTTGTTGGCCCCATCTGGAATCATGTTTGGAAAAGTCAAATGTGCGTTCAACAGTGTATTTTTCTACAAAATGAGATAATTTCCTTCACACATTTACTTTGTAAATGGTAAAAGCACTTCTCCACCGCATTCCCAAATGGACTCATCATTGTTGCCAAGGGTCTTTCTGTTGCGTATAACACACTCATGAGAAACCAAAGAGTGATATATATGGCAAACAAGGTTTAGGTTCAATGGATAGAGAGTAATATTTGAATCTTATTTAAAGAAGGTTTAGATATTGAATACCTAACAATACTTTAAATACGATTAACTTCAATAAAAGAATACATATGCACAATCAAAGGAGGAAATCAGAGGGTTCAACGTTTGAAGGAAGCTGGGTGATGCGCAAGATCCATTACTTGTAAAGCTGCATATCATTGAAACACGGCAGGGGAAAAGATGGAGTTCTAAGTTCTTGCTTACCAACAATTGTTTCTTTGCATCACAAAGATATGGAAAAATACCATAATGCCTCTTTGACATGATCTCTTTCCCAATGAAAGTAGAAAATCATATCCATTGGCTTTAAAATAAATGAATGGCAGTCCTAGCTAGTTCCAATCTAAAGCTGTTAGGTAATTGAAAAACTAAGATATAGGATCCTATATATAGACTTCGTTAATAATGCCTGTTAGCTTAATGACATTATTATCTTCAACTTACTTTACGTTGGAGAGGAAGGTCAACTTGCGTTCCTAACATTGCCCCGCAATTGGGTGAGATAGAGTTAAATGTTTCCAAACAAGCACAATATATACTCGGTTGGCAAAAAAAAGATATATAGTGTGTTTGGGAATTTCGTTGGGAGAAAGAAGTTTATGGATTCTGAGATGATTTTATGGATTTCGAGATGTTTTTTTATGAATTTTAATATGCATTTTGTCTTGACATACGTGCATTGTTGGGAAAGAGATGATCTCATTTTATGAAAAACACTGTTAAATATAAGTTTAGATTCTGTAAACGTTAAACCAAATAGGCTTAATGCGCTTTTTCCCTATCTTATATGACATAAAATTAATCGGCCCAAAACTATAACAAAAATGTAAAATAAAAAAAAAAGAAATACTCAGTCAATTTATAAGTTTCTATTAGAGAAAAATACTTTATCACCTCAACTTTCATTGAAGAAAGTCCACTTTCCTTATCCTTCACTTCTTATCTCCGTTTAGATTAATTTTTTGGATGGCTAAGATTTAATGGCTACATAAAGAAATATTATTATAATATCAATATATATAAATAAACAGATTTAAATCGTTAAATTTTTATCTAAACATTGATATATTTTTACTTGCTTGAAAGATTTTGGGCATTATAGGATCTCGATCTTCTTTCTCATCCTTATTTAATGTATTAAACGATATTTTAAATAAAGTAATTTTATAAATTACTTATTAGTTCCCATGCATATATAGAATATTAACAGAGTAATAACCAAATGGAAGTAATTAAAATAAGACTGTTTATGATAAAATAGATGGAGAAAGAATGAGGAGGGGTTTTAGGAATTGTGGGGCTTAGTTATTTTATTAGTGAGAGAGTCAAAGTAATATACCTTTATATTGGCCACATATGTCATGAATATATTATATATATGCTCAGAAATATAAAATAAAAAAAGTCTTTTAAAAATATATTTATTGCAGACAAAGCCATAAACAACGGGAAGGAACTGTTATAATCAGAAATCAGAAGTGGTCCCTTTAGGCTGCGTTTGGCAATGGCGCTTCTGTCGGTGCCCTAATTCCAATTCTGTTGTTTTGTGCGTGTTTTAAAAATCCATCTGGAGAAATATTTTACGGATTCCAAAATAAGTATGTGATAAAAATTTTATCTCGTTTTGTGTGAAACGTGATTGGTAATCACTTTCCAAACTTATATTTTATCAATTTATCCTATGTGACCCACAAATATGCAACTAATAGCCGCTTGTACTTTGACAATATTAATATTACCGTAATTAATATAAGAGCAGATTAATTTTTTATATATAGAGTTAATTATATAATATTTTATAAGTCATATGAATTAAATTCAAATAACAATGTATTTAACTTTCTTAATCTCAACTAGAAAAATTAACTAGCTTATATGAAGATAGGAGTATTATTATTTTGTCTTCTTATCAAGAAAATTTAATCTGTTTATAAGCCATCTTTAAAATTTATTGTTATTAGCTGTCCCAAAAATGTATTGTAAGTAGGAGTTTGTATATTCTAATTATTAATATAGGATTCATTTCATAGTTTAATTGTTTTTGTTGGTTGTTCTATTGAAAAGGATGAAGTTTGCAATAGACACTACTACAAAGTATAATTCGCATCATTTTTTAAAAAAAGGAGTAAAAAGTTAAGGCGGTGACATTTTTGAAATTATAATAACAAAGATTTACATTTAGGCGTCTTATCTTAAAGATAGGGCGCTAAAAGTTAACTTTTGACGCCCTATATCCATTGTAGGGTGCTAAAAAAGCGCCTTTTGGCGCCCTATAATTAATATAGGGTGTCAAAAGAACACATTTTAGCGCCCGATCTAGTGATAAGGCGCCATAAGGGGACTTTTGGCGCCCTTTCTAGTGATAGGGCGCCAAAATGGCCTTTTGGCGCCTTATAATAAATATAGGGCGCCAAAAGGCTTGGCATTTAAAATCGGTCAGCTTCCCTCTTCCTTTCATATTCCCCCAAAACCCCTGCATGACAGTCCCGGCCCTAAATTCCTCTCCTTCCACCCATCCACCGTCACCGCCCACTCCTACGCCCCCGCCCCCGCTGACTCCCCCCAAACTCCACCGATTTCATCCGCACGAGCTACGGCACCACCCTCTACCATGACATCTGCTACTCCTCTCTCTCGCGCTACGCCAATGCCGTCCAGCAGAACCCCGCCAGCTTGCTCGCGTCGCCATCTCCCTCAGCCTCTCCAAGGCTCATCGAATGGCCTCCTACATCTCTAACCTCACTCGCAATGCCGAGTACGAAGCCAACTCCCACCCCGCCTCCGCCCTCCACGACTGCTTTAGCAATTTCGGAGACGCCGTCGATGAAATCCGTGACTCCCTCAAGCAGATGTGGTAGATTGGGGCCGCCGGCTCCGGCGAGGAGTCGTTCAGGTTCCAGATGAGCAACGTGCAGACGTGGATGAGCGCGGCGCTAACGGACGAGGATACCTGTACGGAGGGATTCGAGGACTTGAAAAAGTTCACAAGCAATGCCTTGGCGTTGGTAAATAATTACACTAACACAGGAACGCCTTGAAAACGCCGTCGATACACAGTCCAATTTGGCTTCTTCTGTATGTGAGTGGTTAAAAATTAAAATATAGGATATTACTGCTGTGACTTGTGGATCTGAACCCTCCTTGTAATGTATGTTTTGGTCTCTCTCTGTAGTTTTGTTCTTTTCTAAAGCTCAAAAGAAGTTGGAGTGTGTTTGTTAGCCTTTAGATGTAATCTGATGATTAAAATAGAAACTGTGGAAAACAAAAATTTGCTAAAACCATTACAAATAGGCTTGGAGACCATTGAGTGGCTGCTGCAGCAGGCGGAGCCGGCAATCGTCGCTGCTACCAGAACCGGGACGATTTTAGAGTTTATGAATAATTCCAATAAAACACTTACGGCGCCCTATATTACAATATAGGGTGCCGTAAATGTTGCCCTACGGCGTCCTATATTACAATATAGGGCACCGTAAGTGTTACCCTACGGCGCCCTATATTGCAATATAGGGCACCGTAGGTCTAGCCTACGGCGTCTCACTTGATATAGGACGCAGTAGACCTTAACTTTATACTCCCCTCATATACACATCCCCCCAAGAAAGGGTGTCAATTGGGTTAAAAATAGGGCGTAAAAAGTACTTTTTGCAGTAGTGAGATTTTACATTCCGATAAAAAAAAAAATGGATCTTACATTTTATATCGATATATAATACATTTTATTGAAATAAATTTAATGTGCTCCCTAAGCAGTTCATACCTATTTTCAAAACAAATATAGTTTGTAATTTTATTCAAATAACAAATTAATTTATAATTTCTATTGTCATTTAAGCTACAATAAAATAGTGAATGAAGTAGAGTTTTAATTATTTTCTTTTTTATTATATATTAATATCATTACTGTTTTATTGTTAAATTTTATGTAATTTAAAATGTCCGTACGTTGATGCAAACAGCAGTCGTTATTATTGTAATATAAATAACTAATAATTTTCATAAAAAAGTAATAAACTAATAATATTATTAAAAAAGTTTAGATAATGATTTTGATTCATAATGCCCCGTTTGGTACGCGGAACTGATTTTGATGGAATTTGAAGTGAAAGTGAAATTAAAAGTATATTTGGTATACTGGAAGAAGTAGGGTATTATATTAATTTAATATTTATATTTATAATGTGAAAAGACTGATATACCCTTTGCAACAACAAAAATTCTCTTCTTCCAAAAAAAATCTTCCCCCTCCGCCCACAGCCAGCAGTAATTCCAGCCACCAGTTTGTCGCAAGAGTTCGCGCTCGTCGCCAGAGATCGCATTTGTCGCCAGAGGTCTTGTTCGTTCTTCATCGCCAGAGATCGCGTTCTTCGCTAAAGGTCACGTTCGTTGCCAGATGTTGCGTTCGTTCTTCATCGCTAGAGATCGCGTTCTTTCTTCTTCGTTCTTCGTTGTCATCCTCATCACCGCTCGCCATCTTCCTCACCGTTCTTGCTGTCGTCCGTCACTTTGGCTAGGGTTGAGGAGAAAAGGGGGCAAAAAGGTAAAAATCCCAGTTTTGGGCGAGGTGGAACTGAGTTCTCAAGGGTATGGGTTGGAACCAGGTTCCATGATTTTTTATGGAACTGGGTTCCATGGGGAAGTGGGTTCCAACCCACCAAACATGCTTCAGCCCATTTCTAGTTCCAATTCCAATTCTTTACCTTCAATTCCATGCTACCAAACGGACCATAAAGTAGCTGGATCGTCTGTGAAAGGGATGTCTTTTTACTCGTATTACTTGTTTAAATGGTTAAAACATACTTCTTTTTCTTTTTAATTTACATCATAGTTTCAATTTTTTGCTGTTTTTGATTTAATACCGTTAATTTCATTTAATAGAAAATGATGATTAATAAAATGTAAATGGTGATTTTACGGTTAAATTATGATGAAATTTTAAAATATAAAAATGGTTAAATTGAATAATTAAAATTAAAGCATGTTTTATCCACATTTAATTACAGAATCACCATTTATATTTTATGAGCTAGCATTTTCTTTTAAATAAAACTAACAGTGTTAAGATAAAATGATTAAAAGTGTACTTGTTAAACTTAAGAGAACTTGATGTGAATTTAAATGATCACATATATACTTTAACCTTTTTAAAATAACTGATTTACATTGCCTAAGGGATAAAATGATCCACATTCTTCTTAGATTGACACTTATTTTGAAAGAAAATAAAATTCAAGGGACCAAAACATTTGATTTTAAATTTCAGAAATCAAAATTAAAATGAGAGCAAATTTAAAGGATAAAAAATTGTATTAACATATATTTTAAATATTTTGTGATTCATTAACCACGAAATATTATAAAGGCCAAGGTGAATCTGGTTTAGCACCCTCAAGTATTTTTCATTTACATTCAATACACTCAAGTATTTTACTTTGGTGTTTAATGCACATAAAATATTTTAAGGTTCTAAATGCATCGGAAAAAATATTTTATGGTGCTGGATGTATAAAAAAATACTTGATGATGCTGGACACATATAAAAGAATACTTCAACCATCATTTATTAATTCTGCCGGATGGACATAAGAAAATACTTTAGGGCACTGGATGGATATAAGAATATAGTTCAGTTCAAACCTATTTTAAAACCTAATTTAAATTTAGGACATTGTTTTTAAGTAATCCATCCATTTGTTATCTTAATAAAGGTTTTTTGGTGATATTTTTTTAAAAAAATATTATACTAAATAAATTCAAGATTGTTATAAATACATTATAAGAGTGGATGTTCATAGACTCTTGACTTCCTAAGTCATAAATACTATACATGAATTGTTGTTGAGAAACTAAAGAGGTATTCAATGTACAAATGATCACAATGTATGTACAAAGGTTCATAATGTATGTACAAAGAGTCACAATGTATATTCATCCCTATTGATTGTACTATTCATTACTCATGACCCTTGGATGTCACACTTAGAGGCATATAAATAGGGCTTTGTACATGACATATAACACATCCAAAATTTGAATAAAATTCCTCTCAAAGTTTCTCTTTTCTTTGTCTATTTTCCTTTTAATTTACAACACGTTATCAGCATGATAGTTCTATCGAAGGTATGCTTCCCTTAGAGTTACCTTAGCAACTTCTTCTACTTTCTTTTATCATATATTTTCAATCAATTTGGGATAATTTGAGCCACAATATGAAATTATGATAACTCTTTTACCAATTGTATTAAACATCGAGTTTCATGGCTAAGATTTGGTATTGTTATTACTTGCCGTTTTAATCTCTTTTACAAGTTTTTAAACATTATGGATATTGTTATTTTAACTTGAATCCATATATATATATATATATATGTATTAATTGAACTATATTATTCATTTTATAAATTCATTTTCTAGAAATAATTTTAATTCTTATTATAATGTCAAATCTTACCAAGTTTGAATTTGAAGCCCTTGACATATCTGGCAAAAATTATCTATCATGAATATTGGATGTTGAAATCCATTTGAATGCCAAGGGTCTTGGAAATGCTATTTTGCCAGAAAATGTTGCGTCTAATCATGACGAGGCAAAAACAATGATCTTCCTTCGTTATCATATTCATGAAGGATTAAAAGCGGAATACTTAACGGTAAAAGATCCGCTGAATTTATGGAATTCCTTAAAAGAAAGGCTTGATCATTAGAAAACGGTTATACTGCCTAAGACATTGAAAAAAGGCTTTAAGAAATATTCTGAATTGATTTCATGCCTACTTGTTGTTGAACAAATAATGACTTGTTCATTAAAATCATGAAATACGCCCCACATGATCAATTTTGGTTCTTGAAATAAATGCAGAAATGCATAATAATTATGGTAGAGGGCGTAGCCGTGACCGTAGCCTAGGTCGCGGTAAAAGATACAAAAATTCTCATTATTGAGGTGGTTGTAAGATTAATCATGACAACCAAAATAAAAGAGATAATGAAAAGTGGCATAAGAATGATTTCAATACCACAAAAGCCGCTGAAAATAAATGCCATATGTGTGGTATGAAAAGACATTACGCACGAGCATGTCGCACATATGTTCAAGCCTCACTCAAAAAGAGTTGCAATAATGCTAATGCAAATACGATGTATCATGATAATAATATTAAGGCAAAATGTGCATTTAAAGATGATAATCTTATATACCTTGATGGACGGGAAGACATTAAGGGTCTTGACAAAATGATACATTTGGATAATAATTAATATTATAATAATTATTTTTAAGTAGCATTTATATTTTATTTCTATCTTGTTTCTTTTAAATTTTTTAATGTACTTTTGTTTCTTTAATGGAGAATTAGATAGTTCTCATCATATGGTTGAACATATGTCTGGTAGACAGTGCTCTGATAAGAACAATATTGAAAAGCAGAAATTGTTTTTCTCATATAATGATGAGAGATGCAAATATAAATACTATAACAGGTAATACAAAAATTATTGAAGGCTCCAGAAGAGTTACAATTGTATTACCCAAAGGAATGAAGCTTGCTATAAATGATGCATTGTTTTCTACTAAGTCTCAGAGAAATCTATTAAGCTTCAAAGATATCCGATGTAATGGGTATCATATTGAGACAATAAATTTATGGGAATGATGAATATTTGTATGTTACAAATATTACATCAGGAAAGAAATTCATCTTAGAAAAATTATCAACACTATCTTCTAGTTTGTACAATACAACTATTAGTATAATTGAGATAAATAAACCAGAAAGTTGTTGATAAAGATATATTTACAGTTTGGCATAATCGGCTAGGCCATCCTGGATCAACTATGATGAATTTAATACTTAACATGCAATAGTAAACCAACAGTTTACTGATGAATTTAATGCATGTCATGAGATAGTAAACTAGGAGTTTACTGATTAATACAAGAAAACAGTTTAATAAGATAAACCAAAAGTTTATCAATGAATTCAATGTTTGCCATGATTGGTTAGACTATCCCAGTTCAATTGTGATGCGAGAAATGATTGAGAATAAATGTGGATATACCCTGAAGTGTATATTGATACCACTATTTCTCATATGCTGCATATTACAAGGAAATATGTATTATTATGTCCTCATAAAGTTAAATGCAATGTGAGCCACTCACATTCTCAAAAAGGATACAGGAATATTTGTGGGATGGTAAACCCATATAGTGAACCATTTAGTTACCACATGGTTTTAATTGATGCATCAACTAAATGGTCTCACGATTGTTTATCATCTTCTTGCAACCTGAAGTTTGCAAGATTCTTTACTCAACGAATATTATTAAGAGTATAATATCTGATTATTCGATTCAAAATGCTAGTGCTAATTAATTTACTTCACTAGTCTTAATGAGGATTGCACGTCTCTTGAAATTCATTTGAACAACTTGAATTTTATGTTCATACGCAAAATGAACTAGCAAAATTATTGGTTAAATGGTTGCAACCTTTTTATATGAGATATAATCTCCCATATTCTGCCCAGGGACTGGTCATTTTGCATGCAGCAACATTTATTCGCATACGACCTACAAGTTAACATAAAATTTCCCATTACAATTGATTTCTAGTCAAGAATCAGATATTTCCCATCTCATAATTTTTGGTTGTGTTGTATATATTCTCATTGCTCCACCATAATGCACAAAGATGGGTCCTCAAAGGAGATTGGGAATCTACGTAATCTTTGAATCTCGTTCAATAATGAGGTATATTGAACCATTAACTGGAGATTCATTTACGACACGATATGCCGATTGTTATTTTGATGAGACAATTTTCCCACCATTAGGGGGAGAAAATAAGCATCTGGATAAAATTAAAGATAAGGAAAAAAATCATTATATGGAATACCTTATCACTTGCTCACTTATATCCTTGAACAAAACAATGTGAGTAAGAAGTTCAGAAAATAATTCATTTGCAAAATATTGCAATGAAACTGTCAGATGTATTTACTGATACAAAAAGGATAACTAAGTCTCATATTCCAGTTGAGAATACTCCTATTAGAATTGATGTCCTAAGAGGACAAGTGGTTAGTGCAAATGAAATTATACTACATTTAAAGCGATCGACCACCTAGTTTCAAAGATAAAAATCCTTGAAAAAGGAAAAGAGCAAATAATAATGATGGTTAGCATAAGGAGGCTACTATTGAGAAATCCATTATAGAGGCCCATGACATAATTAATCAAATGACTTCTGAAGAGGTCCATGTATTTGATAATAATGATGATATCTCAACAAATAAATTATGTTACTACCGGCAAAATATGGAACCGGAAAGATATTATCGTCGACGATATATTTTCATACAATATTGCTATTGAAATAATAAATGAGGATCTTGAACCTAAATCTGTCGAAGAATGTCGACATAGACAAGATTGGTCAAAATGGAAAGAAGCAATTCAATCGGAATTGAATTCGCTATTTAAACGTCAAGTTTTTGGACTTGTTGTCCAAATACTTAGAGAGTGAAGCCTGTAGGGTATAGATGAGTTTTTGTGTAAAAAAGAAATGAGAAAAATGAAATCGTGAGGTATAAAACACGATTCATAGCACAAGGTTTTTCGCGAAAACCATGAATATATTATGAGGAGACTTATTCTCTTGTGAATGATGCAATTACTTTCAGATATTTAATCAGTATGTCAATGCATCAAAAACTTGAGATGCATTTAATGGATGTTGTTACAGTATAAGAAAACTCCTGAAAGCTTCAAATTGCCAAATGGCCGTGAAGATTCACGTGAAAATTACGCAATACGTATGCAAAAGTCCCTATATGGTTGAAAAAGTCCAGACGATTGTGGTATCATCGCCTCAGTGACTATTTGATAAATGAAGGATATCAAAACAATTCCTTATGCCCTTGTGTCTTTATTAAAGGGGATGGATTGGAGTTTGCCATAATTGCAGTTTATGTTGATGACTTGAATATTATTGACACTTCTAAATAACTTCAAAATGCGATTGATTGTTTAAAGAAAGAATTCGAAATGAAAGGTCTCGAAAAGATAAAATTTTATCTTCGTTTACAAATCGAGCATTTAACCAATGGAATATTTCTTCATCAATCAAATTATATTGATAAAATTTTAAAAACAATTATATATGGATGAAGCGCATCCATTGACTACAACAATGATTGTAAGATAACTTGATATAGAAAAATATCATTTTCACCCTTTAGAAAAGAAAGAAGAACTACTTGATCCAGAAGTACCATATCTTAGTGCTATAGGTGCATTAATGTATCTTGTTATTTCAACTTGGTCATATATTGCATTTGCTGTTAATTTGTCAACAAGATTCAGTTCTTCCCCAACTAGAAGGCATTGGAATAGAGTTAAGCATGTACTCCAATATCTTTGAAGGACATCACATATGTGATTATTTTATTCTAATGAATCTGGATCACATTTAATCGGTTATGCAGATGCAGGATTCTTATTAGATCCACACAAAGCTATATCTCAGACATGATATTTATTTACATATGGAGGTACAGCTATATCATGGTGTTCAAGAAAGCAATCTTTAGCCGCTACATAAGCAAATCATGCTGAAATTATTGCCACGCACGAGGCAAGTCGAAAATGTGTTTGTCTAAGATCATTAATTCATCATATCCAGAAGATGTGTGGCTTCTTAGAACAAGATATCCCAACAGCTTTATATGAAGATAATACAGCATGCATAACTCAAATGAAGAGAGGATACATCAAAGGGATAGAACGAAACATATTTCCCATAAACTATTTTTCACTCATGATCTTGTGAAGAAAGGTGCAATCTTTCAAAAGCTTGTTCATAGCATCGGTCTTCGCAGACTCAAAGATCTTAAGTGATGTCATCATGAGAGGGAGCCGATACACGTTGTACTCTTTTTCCCTTATCTAGGTTTTGTCCCACTGGGTTTTCTTAGAAAGGTTTTTAATGAGGCAGCATTGGAAAGTGTATCAATGAATGATGTACTCTTTTCTTTAACTGGGTTTTGTCCCACAAGGTTTTTCTAGTTAAAGTTTTTAACGAGGCACATTCATAATGGACATTCAAGTGAGAGTGTTATAAATACATTATAACAGTGGATGTCCATAGATTCTTGACTTCCTAAATCATAAATACTATACATGAATTGTTGTTGAGAAACTAAAGAGGTATTCAATGTACAAATGATCACAATGTATGTACAAAGGTTCACAATGTATGTACAAAGAGTCACAATGTATATTCATCCATATTGATTGTACTATTCATTACTCATAACCCTTGGAGGTCACATTTAGAGACCTATAAATAGGACTTTATACATGACATATAACACATCCAAAATTTGAATAAAATTCCTTTCTAAAGTTTCTCTTTTCTTTGTCTATTTTTCTTTTAATTTACATCAAGGATAACCTATTAAAAAATAGTTAAAGGATAAACTTGAACCCTTCGTAATTGTATTAATTAAGTATAGAAAAGCTTAAAATGTATATTAAGATAGGCATAGCCGCATTGGCTAATAGATCCAGTGTGGTGTAAATCAGTCATAATCTCCGACAAGTTTTTACCAAACCACCGCCACCCACACTGTTTCTCTATATTCCTTTCTCCAATCTCTCCGATTTTATCTCCTTTTCCTCCTCTCAAGTCAAAATTTTCTCTGCTCAATTCCACTACTGTAAAAGTTTTTCCCTTCACCTTTGTTCCCGCCTTATTTACCTACTTTGTCACCATTTATGTGTGTGTATGCTTGTGTCTCTGAGCTTTCCTGTCTGAGATCGTAGATCTTGTTGTCGGTGGTGGTCGATCGGAGCTCATGTCTCCGTCGAATGGTTTTCAGAACGGAGGGGTGGGAGGTGGTGGACTTAATTATATAGAGCACCGAGTTTCTAAATTGGATACTCTTGCCGGTGTGGCCATCAAGTATGGCGTTGAGGTACTATTGTTCGTTTCCAAATTTCTTTGGCATTTTCCTTATGATTTTGTGGGGTCTTGTAAATTTTACAGATTTTTATTGGCATGCGTGTTGGTGATTGCTCCACCAATGGATACAATTAGTGAAGTGCTATGTTATTACCACTCGTTGAGGATGAAGATAAAGATGTTTATGCGCAGTTTGCTAAACTTACTGAATTTGATCTGGTTGTTTTGGAAGGATGGTGATTAATCGGTGTTTTCATTACTGAGCTGAGATAAAATGAAACTCTTTGATTTCTGTGCAGAAAAAGTAAAGAATAATATGAAAAAGATTCGACTAGAAATTTCTCATTACGTTGTTGGTGGGTGCATGGTTTTGTTTTTTAACCAAGCTGCAGACGAAGATAAAATATATTATGCGGATTTTGCAAAATTTCTTAAAGCGGTCTAATTCTTCCACTTTACCAGGAGGATGATGGTTAATTAATATTTTCATGACTAAGCTGCAGTGAAAGAGTCAGTTGAAACAATTCAATTAGCGACTTGTCTTTATTGTTCGTTTCACACTTCTCTGACATGTTGGGTATTAGTGGAATTAAAGGGTTTGGACTTTGGAGTAATGGATAATAAGAAAAGGAACAAAAGAGGAGTTAATTTGAAAAGGTAAGGCCAATAATATTCTGTTAAATTCACCCTCAAATATCTTTTTGCTCTTTGAAATGGTTAATTTGTTACGCTTTGCACTAGATGAATGAATTATTGATTGCTAAAGTACTAATATATCTTAATCGATGAAATTTTTTTGTAATCGTTTAGGTAGCGGATATTAAAAAGATGAATGGGTTAGCCACAGATCTTCAAATGTTTGCAATGAAGACATTGCGGATCCCATTACCAGGGCGACATCCGCCATCATCCAGTCAACCTAATGGATCTGCCAAATCGAGGTACTGATATGGTTTTATTTCCTGGTTCTAGCAATAACTAAAATCCTCCTATCTTGAAAGCTTTTGCATTGCCCACTCCCCACTGTATATTCAACATGGAATTTTCTTATTGCTAATTCATTAACATGGTAAGTTGTCAAACAATCTACTTCTTTTAGAGTTTGAAGGCGTAATATGTTTCTTTTCATTTCATTGTTTCTTTTAATTTGATCCAAATGAGGTTCAAAGAGAAGTTATAAAAATAAAATTTTTAGCTCTACAGTTAATTTATCATATGATTCACCATTCACTTTACAATAAAGCAAAGATTTCTCTTTGATGGACCATACAAGTGCTTAAATTATTTCTTAGCAGCCAAAATTTATTGGTGCTGGACCTCTACTCATTGTTTCCTGTGATTTTTTTTTCTTCCCCTCAAGGGCACGGTTGCTAGAGCCTGCATCATTCTATCTGCATGTATTTGCATTGTCTTTTCATAGAAAAGGTCGTCACTCTTGTATTTTCTGATAATCCTGACTCTGTTTCTATTTCTCTTTTTGAAATTTGTAATGTCACCCCCTGGAAACTTCTTAGCCTTTCTGTCAGCGTTCGGAAAATTACTTCCCTTTTCCTTTTGAATAAATGAACTCATTTAACTTGACGTGGCTTAAAGTTTTATGATGTGCTTGGATTAGCTTTTGGAGGAAAAGAGATAAAATTTTAGAAAATAGATTTTAAAGAATAGCTTATAAAAAGTATAACAAAATAGCTTCGAAAACCATGGTTTTGAGGGTTGAAAGCTATTTTGGAGAATTTGAGTGTTTGTGTGACTCACAAAACTATGCTTTTGGAGATAAAAGTTTTTCCGGATTTTGGTGGAGTGTTTGTTTAGTCTGTTTTTGAAATCACGGTTTGAACCAAAACCACGGTTTTAAAATGGTTGCCAAACACACTTTATTTCTTTATCATGTAGCTTTACTGACCAGTTAACTGAGTTTCAAAACTTGAAGGAATTTAAAATTTCATTTCTACTAATTTTGCAGGGATAATATCCCAGATAGGCGACCTCCTCGTATAGGTCAATCTGGCATGCAGGAACCTTTCCAGTCTTTAAGACTGAAGGCTCCTCGGCAGACAAAGTCACCATCAATGATCTCCTTGCAGGAATATTATGGACTCAAATCTTTAAATCCCAGGGGTGCATCTGAAGGAACAGAAATGGCGGTATATCCATCTGCTGGTTCAAATTATTTCAGAGAGGAATGGCCTCCCAAAGCCTCACCAATGTCAGATGTGCCACCCGATTTACTCACTGGGAACAGTGCAATGCCTGAGTATGTGCCTCTTGTAGATATTGGGGATGCAGGGGGTGCTGAGTCAGACGAGAAATCTGTCCGCAGACGACAGAAACCTGAAGTTGATAGTGG
Source organism: Vachellia pachyceras (assembly GCA_025593235.1). Taxonomy (NCBI): domain Eukaryota; kingdom Viridiplantae; phylum Streptophyta; class Magnoliopsida; order Fabales; family Fabaceae; genus Vachellia; species Vachellia pachyceras. Next base: position 3,522 of record JANTPZ010123252.1, on the reverse strand, counting down.
AGCTGGTATCCTAGAAAAGCTATTGAAAGAAGAAAACAATGGTGGGGCCATTGGTTTCTGTTCTTCATCAGGGAAAGGTTTAGCCATGAGGCCAAAATCAGCTAGCAGAGCTCTGCTACTTTCTGAATCTGAGTCAGGACCCATAGATTCAATTCCAATAGGGCTTGGAGAATCTATAATGATTAATGGAGTTTCTGCTGTGCATAAATCTTCGAGTACATCAAGCCTCAAAGAGCAGGAAAAGAATGACTCAGCAACAGTCTGGCCAACTGGATGGAGTTTGAAACCAGACTTGCAAGCTCTTTCTACTGCTGCTATCGCCAAACCTATCTTTGACGGCTTACCTATCCCGATAACCAGTCGCAGGAGCAAAGCTGCCCTTGATTAGGGTAATTCATTCCCATTCTTTGAGTCAATTTATTTTTTAACACTATATAAACACAAGAGACAAAAAAAACTACAAGATGTGCATCTCTTTTGGCTGAGCAAACTTGCGGAAAGAAAAGGAAATTGAAATAGTGGGTTAGGATATTTATTTCAGGCATATAGAATAACAAGGGATGGGTGGTCTCCCAAAAGTGAAAAGAATGGTGCAGGATGACAAAGGGCTGCAGCCAGTTTCTGACAAATGTACCAATAATATGACCGAAGTCCATCCTTTATTGGTAGTTTAGTTGCATATGATAGTTGTTAAATAGATGGGGAATCAAGTAAAATGTCTTTTTGTCCAGTTCATTATTCTTACTGGACATGTGTATGTATTATGATTTATTTTTAAGACCCTTTAATATTTGGAGCCATGCGGTCTCGGTTTCCATTTTTGTTTTTATGATTGCTACCAGCTACTAGGGAATCTTGTTTATGTATTTAACTATTCAGATTGCATTCTTTTTAAAAGCAGGGGACGTCATCTGCCTTACAACTTACAAGGCACCCATATTGGTATCCACTTGGGTAATTTCTCTGTAGTGTGTGCTTTTAATTGAAGGCATTGAGATTTATTATTTGGAACGGGATTTGATTTTACTTTATATTATTGTATTTCTTATGCTCTTGTATTTTCCCCATAAGATCTAGAGTAGACAAATGGAGAATGAAGCAAATTTGATTTTTCATATTTACGAAAATGAATGTATATAATGTATTCAAAGAGAAAGATAAAGCATAATGATAGATGGGATGGGGGCAAAAAGAGAAACGAAAAGAAATGTTAATTATACACAGTTGCAATTTATTATATATTACTGTTTCTCTTTAAATATATGAATATAAAAAAATCCTGATCTCGAACTCATTCTCAACTAAATTCTAATAATATATTAGAAGTTTCCAAGTGTTTGGCAGAGTTGAATAACTCTGGGATTTGATTTGTCACCCAACTTATGATGGCAGCTTCATTGCTATTGTACTTGCCTTGCCTACCAGGCTAACACCAATACTGCCAAAGGATTATTTAGTTGTCAGATGATCTTTATTTGAAGCAAGGTTCAAAAAACCGGACCGGACAACGAACCGGTTGAGATACTGGGTCAAGGGTCAGAGGTCGAATCGGGGGTCGACCCGGCTATATAAAAAATTAAAAATATTACATCGTGTATAGTGTATAGTAGCTTCTCACCAATTGAAAATATTAGACCATCGCTTATGATCTCTATCGTGTATAGTAGCTTCTCACCAATTGAATCTCACCTATGTCTTCAGTTTAGGTTATCAATGCGATTCCTTCTTTCCTGCTCAATCTTCATGTTCATCTTCATCTTCAGAATCTGCATAAAAGGTTAAGAGAAGCAACTTACAGACATATACTATTTAAACCGCATGAATATGAATGAGATAAGCCTATTTATATATGTGTTAATGTTGGAGGTCGAATTATGGTCCACTGCATTTTATCTTTGGTCATAGTTCAAGTATCATCAAATTCAAGAGTTTCGGCATAATAAGTGAACAGATGAGAGTCAAGTGTTTTAAAGAATCTGGAACCGGTTCCTTCTATGGTTACAGCCATTAAAAAAATCCTAGAAAATTCATATACCATCATCACCAAAAATCTTATTACTTATTCAGTTTATCGGAAGAGATTTTATAAGGAAATGGAAGTGGAATGGAAATGAGGCTTAGAAGAATGTATAGTATGTCTATGGAAGTCTTACATAACTCTTATTTGAAACGTGACTAAATATCCTTTAAACAAACAAAAAAGCCATTAAAAGGACTGCAAGCACCATGGCTAGTGCCCAACTGAATCACCATCAGAGACCACTGGAACCAAGGAGCAACCATGAATCCCCCCTTTCCTTGAAAACAAAACACAAACTGCAGAATCTTTAGGATTTGAAATTCAGGCCCCAAAGAACATCAACCATGAAAGATATATTTCAAAATAGAATGGGAACAGAGTTTAACATCCTTGAACAGAGTTTAACAGAGTTTAACATCAACCATGAACAGAGTTTAATATATTTCAAAATTGGTAGCATGCAACGCATAGGTTTAACATCCAAAATGATGGACTTGTCAAAAGAACTTGATGAAGGAACAGAGTTTTGGTCTAACTCTCCTTCCATTGCAGACTCCTAAGTTTCAAAACCACTATTTTCCCTCGAGAACCTACCCAATATCTAGTTTCCCCTCTTCTACAGAGATGTGTGCTTCTAAACTCTAACCATTTGCAGCAGACACACCCAAATGCGTCGCGATAGTTTCATCCTTGAGGATTTTTTCAAGAGATTAGTGGAAGAAACCCCAACAGGCAAATAAGATCGTCAATGAAATTTTACAGATTAAAATGGAAACAATTTATCGAAATTCATAAAATGTTTAACAAATCAGCGAAGCAGCGGTTTCGAATGAGAAAAAAATTGACGAGAAGAAATATTTTCTTTACCTTGTGAACTTGAATGAAGAATGCGGATGCTTTCTTCGAAATAGAGAGACACAGGGAAGGAAGGAGGCGAACTTGAAGCAGAGAGAGAGAGAGAGTTGGAAAGTAGGTGTATGAGATGAAGAAATCGGCCAAGCTCGTTTTGGTTTGCTGCAGAAGACTGAAGACGATTCACGATGAGCTGAGGGTTTTGGTTTGCTGCAGCAGAAATGAGTTTTGTTGTTGTGGCCAGGTCCCAAAACGGCGCTGTTTTGGGTCCTGGCCCAAAAAAAAATTCAACCCGCCCAACCCGCCGAGTCGAGCGGGTTAGGCGGGTTCAAGCCAACCCGGCCGGGTTGACTCGGTCAACGCCGAGTCAACCCGTTGACCGGGTTGACTAAGGTTCGGACCGGCCAATCAGCCGGTTCAGCGGTTGACCGGTCGGATTGGCCGGTCCGAACCGGTTTTTTGTACAATGCTGTGTATGTATCAAAAAAGGTCTCTCACATTGCTCAATTTAATGAAAGCCTTGGTATATATTTCATCCCATACTATTTATAAACATCATTTTCTCACGTGAGTAAACAACAATATAATATGACTTTGTCTAAAATTTTAATACATTTTTCATTTTTACCCTCCAATCAATCAAGTGTCTC
>JANTPZ010123242.1:0-11853 GCA_025593235.1 Vachellia pachyceras | reverse complement strand
ATATTCAAGATCTAATCTTGAAATTCAAATAAAAGATATTCTAGTTCTAATCTTGAAATTCGGATTTCAAGAGATATTCTAGATCTAATCTTGAATTTTGAATTTCGAATTTTGAATTTCAAAACAATATTTTAGATCTAATCTTGAAATTCAGATTTCAAAAGATATTCTAGATCTAATCTTGAATTTCAAATTTCAAAACAATATTCTAGACCTAATCTTGAAATTCGGATTTAAAAGATATTCTAGATCTAATCTTGAAATTCGATTTTCAAAAAGATATTCAAGATCTAATCTTGAAATTCGAAATTTAAAATTCAGAATGTTAAATTCGAATTTTGCAATCTTAATTTGGATTAAATTGATCTGATCAAATCATGTCCATTTAATTAATCCAAATAATGAGCCAACATATTTAATTTATCCTTATAAATTAAATTAACATGAGTTGTTTAATTTATCAAATAAATTAAACTAACACACACAAATATTATTTATATAATATTGTGCAATTTCGAATTTCAACATATATACACATATATTTAAAATTCGAATAAACCCTAGAAATAAAGCTTATGTTGAGCTGTTCTTGCGTGAGATCCTATAGGCCCATATAAGGTTGGAAGTGGGCTAAACTCAACATTAGCCCACAAGTCGCGAGCGGTCTCTAGCAAGACATTACGACTACTCAAATTATACGGGGATCGTTAACATGATGCAACCTTTTACGCAACCACATCATGTCCCTTTTGTCACGCGATATTTTAGTCAAGGATGAGGCATGGATGACGTCATCCTCCTGTTCTTGACCATTACTTTCTTGATCCCTGAGTAGTATGATTAAAGAAACGAAAACTCCTTTTCATTATAGTATGGCCATACATTTCTCATACTCACTCATGGAGGGGCCCAGTAATATCTCTCAACTAATGTGAGGGACAAATCCCATCTTGATCACTCACATTCCTCCACATGAAAACCCCTAAGCCCAATCATAGCCTTTATCATCACCCAGTCAAAGATGACTTTTGACTAGGTCAAAGCTTAACGACTTTCATGTAGGAATACATAATGATCTCAGGTCGAAGGGCATTGTAACGTAATTACATATGAGATAAGCTAATGATTTAATCCATATAGCTTTATCATAGCGGGTCGGTCCAGCACCTTGTACTCTTACAAGTGCATATGACTTTGACTTGTATCTCTATACCTTATCAAAGTCATGTTGATCTTGCTTTATCTTTGTTCCCACATAGATAACTGACCAGGGACATTTAGGACAATATTCATAATTTGCCCATGGATTCAATTATCATAATAAACACGCAAAGTTTATGATAATTAAAAGGAGAAAATTTATTAAAATAAATAATGTGCGAAGTACAATGATTGGCCCTAGGGCACAATTTCCAACATCAACACCGTTAATTTTGCTTGTGTCACTTATTCCTTTAATTATGGTGAAATAATTTAACCAACAAATCTTACATTCCTTTTAATAAATAATTCACTATTGATTTTGTTACCATAAAACTCAACATTTACACCTACTTTGATACTATTTTGATTCTTCATTCAAAAAGGAACATTGGTTTTAACAATTTTGTCTTCGTATCTAATGAGATTATATGAAAAATTATATTTGTTTTGTATCTTTTGCTCAATGAAAAAATAATAAAACTTGTGAGATATGATCTTTATAGATTGAAAAAGAAACTCAATATTTAATATCTTTCTTTGAGTGGGATCTCAATTTCAGCAATGAGTTCGTTAGATATCTTAACACGGAGACGGATTTGTTAAAGCTGATGTTGCATTTTAAAAGGCAGAATCAAAATATAATGTTGAATAAGTAGGTATAACTATTAAGTTATATGGTGGTGAAATCAATGGAATAGGTTATTTATTAAAAGTGGAATGTAAGATTTTTGGTTTATTAAGTTATTTCACCATAATTAATAAAGGATACATAAGCAAAATTGGCATTATTAATATTTGGTTTAAGGTATTTTAGAACTATGGGACTAAAAATTTTCAACTTAGTAAACTTGAAAGATCAAAACCATCACTTTTAAACTTTAGGGATCAACATTTAAATTATGGTAAAATATATGAATTAAAGGTAAGTTTAACCAATCGATGTGAACATTGATTGTATCTAATCATCAGCTCACGTTAGTGATATGTGAGCAATTTTAACAGTGTCAACCTCTGATTTAGTGCCTTTTGAAATATAGAGGCTAACCTGATGAACTAAACACAACTTTGAAATTCCAAGGACCATAACATAAATTGAAAGAAATAATGAGGAGAAAAAGTTATGTGTACCCTTTTTAAAATTATAAGCTTAAGATATATTATAGGATAAAGGGATAAAAATAATAAAAAAAGGTTTTGCGAATGGACATGGGAGATATAGTTGTTAAAAGGTCATTTTGTTCCTGTTAGTTTTAGATTGAGACATTTTTGCCCCAACCGTTAAATTGACTGATTTATCTATTAAGGTGTAAATACCAAAGTTAATATTTTTAGCAATGGAGTGGAAATGCCTCATTTTAAAATTTTCGGGTCCTAAATGGCTCATCGATAATATGGGTGTGCCCATTAACCTTTGTAAAAACTTCCGGATTGTTTTTGTCCATTTATTATATATTCTAATATCTACTTTATTTTTTTAATTTCTTACTAAAACTTAACAACCTTAAAAATATATTTTTATCTAAATTATTTTGATTTGAAATATAATATCACGAAAACATATCTATCATAAATAATTTGGTACTAAACTTTTTATATTTTAATGATAATTTAATTATTCAACTATTTGTTAAAAGATTTTATTTAAGAATATTTTAGTTATTCAATTATTTATCAATTTTCTCTCGTCCACCTAAGCATGATGTGTGATACCATTTTTTTCCTCAAGCTTCCTCTCATCATTGTCTCCTCTTTTTTTTTTTTTTTGGCATATCAAAGCGGAGCCTAAAAGTTCTGTTTCAATTCCAATTATTCAATTCTGAAGTTAAGATTATGTTAAAGTGCATTCTATGTTACGCCGGCCAATGCGATCTCTTTGGTCCATATGAATTAGCTGGCATTTTGAAAAGGAAAATCATTTTAGCAGTACGGATGGGAAATTATTATAAAAATGATAAATGGTGTTCACTGAATAAGTTTTTGTTTACTTAATGATATTTATTCAACTTTTCCAATGGCATTTCATAGATCCCAGTGAAGTATTTGACGACATAGCCCAAATGAAGTAATTGGCTAGGATTCTAAGATCAGTTTTAGTTAAAATAATATTTAATGCAACACATAAAGTAGCTAGTTCATTTAAAATAAGCTATAAACACCTTATATATATCGGTGAAGTTCAAAATTAAAATATTGATACCTTTTGCATATATAAATATTATTTTGTGGATGTTGATATCTTTCGGAATATCTTGTTATCTTTTATATTTCTCATTATCTTGTATTGATTTACCTTTATATTGTAAGCCTATAAATATAAGTTATCTTTTATGTACTGTACACATTTTTGAAATAGGAGATAAGAGTTCTTTTTTCTTACTCTCTAATTTTCTTCTCTTTCTTATCATTGATTTCTTAATTTTATAACATGTTATTAGGACTCTTTAGTTATAGCCAATGTATGATGTACTTTCACTTTTCATATAAGACAACCTATATGCATGATGTAGTTATGATTAAATCTTACCTTTCTCGTTTGATCTAAGAAAATCCAATGGGGGAGAGCAAAATGCCCGCGGCTCGTGTAACCCGTCCGGACCCGTGGAAAATTTTTCGGATTAGGTCCGCCAATTGTTGACTTGTTTCGGTTAACCTGCCCGTTTTATAAATAAACGGGCGGGTTACATGCATGCCAACGGTTGGATTAAAGACAACGTTATTTTGAGTTTTTGATTGTGAATATAATAGGCGTTTTAAATTTGTCTTCATAAAAATTTGCACTGATTTCACATGAAAGAGCAAAAATTTTCGTCCTATAAACCATATAAGAGATTAGAAAACATAAAAGTTTGCAAAAAAATTACTTGAGAAAATCCCTAAAAAAGATCTTTAAAACTGTAACAGGACAATTAGGGTTTCGAATTTTCATAATTCCAAGACGTTGGATCAAACAGGGATTTCAAAATATTAGGGAAATACTATATTGCCTACAAGTTTAAGATGAACTTTCAAAATCAATCTCCATTATTATCATTTTCTACTCTATTTTTGTCATTCCGTATTTCATTTTTATCAATAGACTTCATTCTAAATGAGCCATGGAGCTCAGTCGAATGAGCTTTCAAAAATTTTAATACTTGTCTTGAAGGTTCATTAAAATATCCAGAAGATGGGGTCTTTAGTCGAATGAATTTTCAAAACCAATCTTCATTATTGTCATTCCCTACTCCATTTTTGTAATTCTCTATTCCATTTTTGTTAACAAAATTCATTCGAATGAACTTTTTAAAATTTCAAACTTTATTCCAATGAGTTAGGAGTTCATTCAAATGAACTTTCAAAATCAATCTCCATTATTGTTATTTCGTACTCCATTTTTGTCGTTTCCTATTCCATTTTTGTAAATATAGTTCATTTGAATGGGATGTAGTTTATTCAAATGAGCTTTCAAAAATTTCAATACTCATTTCGAAGGTTCATTTGAATATCCAAAAGATGAAAATTTCATTTGAACGAGTCACAGTATTCATTCGAAAAAGCTTTCAAAACCAATCTCTATTATTGTCATTCCCTGCTCTATTTTTATTAACAAAGTTCATTTGAATGAGTCACATAGTTCATTATAATGAGCTTTAAAAAATTTCAACTTTCATCTCGAATGAACTTTGTAAATAAAAATGGAATATGGAATGACAATAATGGAAATTGGTTTTGAAAGCTCATTCAAATTAACTTTGTGACTCATTCAAATGAACTCTATTGATAAAAATAGAATAATGAATGACAAAAATGGACCAGGGAATATCAATAATGGATATTGGTTCTCAAAGAAATTCCAATGAACTCTAAATTAATTGAATGAGATTTGAACTTTCTGAAAGCTCAATCGAATGAACCTGTGACTCATTTGAATAAATCTGTTGAAAAAAGTGGAATATAGAATGATAAAAATGGAGTAGAGAATGGCAATAATAAAGATTTGTTTTGAAAGCTTATATTTAATTAGGGGGCAATGTGGTCTTTCCCTAACATTTTGAAATTCATATTTGGTCAAGCAGTTTGATTTAATATTGTGAAAATTCGAAATCCCGATTTATCATTTTACAATTATAAAATTCTTTTCTGAATTTTTTTCAATTTATTTTTTAAATGTTCGATCCTTCTTCCTACAAATCTGAATTAAATAGATATTATATATCTGAATGTCCCCTTGCCAATGAAGATAAAAATCCATGTATGTGTGTGTGTCTGTGTGTGTGTGTGAATCTCCGTATGTTTGTGTATATTAAATTATCCACATCGGTTGATTTTCATTATATAAAAAAGGGGTGTGATTTTAATGTACTATTTGAGTTACTCCGAATTACCAACACTCGAAATATTGAGACGCACCCCCTGAACGCAAATAACGTTGTGGGGTTAGTTACGAGTTACGACGTTCCTTGCTGTATTTCATGTTACCAGGGTGATACGGTGTGTGATTGAGAAATCCATCGAAAGAAATGAGTTACGACTTCCGAGATAATTTTACAGATTTTAAGATGGTTTTACGGATTTCGAGATGGTTTTTATGGATTTCGAGATAATTTTTACAGATTTTGAGATGGTTTTATTTTAACTTACTGCACCGTTAAAAATAAGGAATTCCCAAACAACCACGCTAGATCCATCACTATAACATTCACTATTTGCTTATTTATTTTCTTCATTTTCCTTTTTTTATTTTTTGGAGCAAAGACTTTTCGTGGCACATCATAGCAAATCTTCTTTTAAGCTTTAGCATAAATTACGCTTAATGACCCTACTCTATCGTATCCTCATTCTTTGGGAAAACTCACTGCCAAGTGCCCCGTCCCGTGCCTTTGACTCGCTAGTCACTTAGTCCTCGTGGATTTTGGCAAATATTAAGATTTCTGACCCCATCTCTTTCACATCCTTCCTTTATTTTGCAATATCTTACCCAGTACGTGATTTATTTAACGAAGAGTAGGAAAGACAAGGGTGGTTGGCGATGAAGGTAAACTTGGATAGCATATTAGAATGGACTTTCATTGAGGACACCCTTCGAGCAACAGACATTGATGAATGGTTCTGTTATGGAGATCGTACATTATTCTTATTCGATAATTGGGCAGAAGTGAATGCTCCATTGATGGGTCTTATCTAGGCATTTGAACCTATAGCTGAGAGAGACAATAAGGTATTATGTCACCCCTTGGGGGGATAAGACAGAATCAAGTTGAGTAGATAATTTCAAGCTCATATTGTTGATGAATTATGAGTGCACACTCACCTCAAAAGGAGAGGATAAATATTTCTGCAAATCTTTATCTGATGGCTATTTTAATCTTAGTTCCGCCTATCGTTTTATTTTCGCAAGTACTCAGTGTCATGTCACTTTCCATTACCTTTAATAACCATTGGAGACCATATCTAAGCCACTTGAACACATTCTATAAACTAGAATTAGTAAACCATGTAAAATTTTAAAGCTTTTCTTGAGTTACTATTCATTAACATTGTTCACCTGGTAAAAATTTTGATCAACTTTAAAAAATAATAACTAATTATAGAAAAATTGAAATCAAGCAATTTAAGTTTCCAATTAATACTTATATAATTCTTTACAGGACAAAAAATACTCAATTTCATGCTGATCAATGCATAATATTTCAGGAAAGAGTACTTTCATTTAGACAAATTATGACTCATTAAAGCTTGAAATGTGTATTATTCAATTGGAAAATTTCATAAAATTTGGATTTCATTAGCTCTAATTTTAACTTACCTCAACTTAGGGATTTATTAAGGGTTTTGGACCCTTTTAACATCCATAACTTAATTTCTTTTGAACTATGGTGCACACAGCTCATAATATTCATGGATACTTTGGCATGTTCAACATTAGGATAAGGCATCAACATAAGCATAATATCCACATCATGCACTATAAGTTGAGGTTTAGCATACAATCCCAACATTATAACTTATGTAACACTCCTCAATTTCCCCTATAAGCTTCATATTATTCTATTATTAAACAACTCTAGGACCTTATATAACCTAAATTGATCAAAGAAGTGAAATTGAAAATGTCGAAACAAGTTATTATTCATTTGGTAAATTTTCGGTTTCCTAGATTTTTCTCTCAACTTCAGAAAATCATAAATTTTAATATACACATCCAAATTTAGCAAACTTTAACTCTTTTTAAATCTTAGGATGTGTAGTATTTAAATGAAAAGTTTCAGGTCATTTGGATCTCATTTGCTATTTTCCACGGTAGCTCAAAGTTTGGGCAAAATCAAGGGTGTTGGAACCCCTTACTTGTAAACTTGCCATTTCTAACATTTTGTGAAAACCTCTTTTGATCATTTTCAAACTTTCCTTAATGCATGGTTAACTTATCTAACTCAATTGTTCCTTATCATGCATGCCTTAACATATATTCATCCACAAATCATGTAGGGGTTTATAGTTACATAACTACAGCATTCAATCTTCAACTTCAAATCACATTACATAATTCCACAAGCGAGAACATCATACATCGTCAAGCATAATTAACCTTGCTCTTACCCTTGCTTGTGCCTCTGCCTAAAATGGTTAATGGGGAAGAATGAGATTTTTGGAAATCTCAATAGCAAGACTATCTAACATACTTTATAAAATGCATGACAACTTTTAACATGAGTGTGAATAAATAAAAGTGCAATATGTAACATCTAAATGCAAATGGGCATAGCATATAAAGCACACATTCACACTTTTAACATCATCAATTTGAAAACAAGTCATGCATATTTAATCAATCATTTTCAAAACAACTTAGATTAGAGTTAGATGGTTTTGCTACCTCTTTTCCTTAGCTTTTCCTTGGAATTTAATACTCTCTTCATGACCTTTCCCAATGGGCTCTTTGGTTCCTCAACCTCCTAAACATCATTCAAGAGTATAATCATAAATTTCCAGCCATCACAAAACAAGAAAACTTACAAAACCGCAATATAACCCTTATTGCACTTTAAGCACCCTTAGAACTTTGAAACTTGCTCTTATGATTTTAAATGCTTCCCAATTCCTTTTCTCACATATACCTTACACAATTTTGCCTTCTAAAATCATTGGAAGCATCAAAATCATGAAAATCACATTATTTCCTCATGAACCAGATCTGGACGAAAATCTGGAAATTTTCCAAAAAAATTGGATTTTTCAACTTTGCTTTAAATACACTTACATAATCTTGTTTCTAATACACTTCCTAATAATTATGTAGCACAAAATCAATCTTCCATATGCATATCAATTTCGTGCAGCACTTTCCCCTTAGGGTTTGGACTCCAAAAATTCCCTTACACTTTCAAGCAAAACAAAACAACCATCAAGCAACTCCAAAACATGCATAGATTGATTTCTTCTAAATGCTTCTCTTCTTCACTTTCTCTCTCAACAGCCATAGAATTCCAGCAGCATATTTCCACCACAAACAATGAAAATACCATCATAAGATTGAAGAGGAAGCATGAAAACTAGAATATTACAAGTTAACATCACAACTTACCTTGATGTTGTGATCATTTTTACTCCCCTCTCTCCTCCTTCTTCATTTTCGTTTTCTTTCTCTATTTGGAGCTGCCAAATGACGTGAGGAATAGCTGAAAGGAGAGATAAAAATCTGACTTATCTTATCTCTTTACAATGACATGGATGGCCACGATTTACTCTTGAGAAACAAGTTTAATCTAAGGGCCATAATCTTTCCACCTCTCTCACATGTGCTTGCTTTCTATTGGTTATCATAAAGTTGTCATTAGGGGTTGCACATGGGGTTAAAAAATCTGGTTAGAACTTTGGTTTCACTAACCAAACCGACTGTCATTCGGTTATTTCATCCGGTTACAACTTTTACCGGTAAAAGTAACTTTATTCTGTAAATCTTTCTCTACTTTTCTGGAGATGTTTTCTTCCTCTTTTAATCTCCATATTTTTCTCAGAAATACCCTTGGAACTCGTCCAAAATCAATAGGGTTATTCTACTCTTTCAACAACCCCTGAAAACGTGCTATCGGAGGGCAAAATATTTTCAGGGCATTAAAAATTACTATAATTTTCACTGATGCTTTAGCCATTTTCCTTTCCTCAAATTTCCTTCCAGAATGTCCATAATTAATTTTTAAAGAAAATCCCATTTTCAGGAATTTCGGATCATTTTTCCTCCGTTATGGGAAATCGCCTTTATTGTTTATTGAGCAATAATTTTATAAATTGTTAGAAAATTCACTTTATTTTTCTACACCCTGAACTCAAGTAATTGAGGTCTCCTGATACCTGAAGTAATTATTTTCAGCCGATTTACTTTCAAAATTCTCTAAACAGAGATCTAGGCCAAATTTTGACAATCTATCAAATCTCAGTTAATCAGTGAGTTCTGCTCTATCTTTTGGGTATCTGTGAATTTTTATGACATTTTGGTCAACGATTGACTTTGGCTTTGTCAAATGACCAAAATGCCCTTACACTTACACTTATTTACCAAATTGCCCTTACTTTTTCTATCTTTTCAAAATGCCAAGATTGCCCTTGACTTTTATGCCCTTAATCTTTTTGTATAATGACATCTGGGTCCTTCACAGGGGTCACCCATTCTTACACTACTCTAGGGTGAGCACGTTTAACTGCGGAGTTCTTATAAAATTTCTCCCGCTAAGCCAGGTCTGACTTTGGGTTTTTAAGCCCATCGACATCCTTTTTTTCCGTACTTTCTATTCGTGAGACTTATTTCACCTCATAATAACCAGTTTGACATCTATTTTAATTTGCAGAAAAGGGTGGATATTACAACTTACATATCGGTTTACATAAGCTTTGTCTCAAACACACATTGACATTAGCTTGAAGCAATTTCTCCTCCTTTAGGTCTCCATCTCCTTACCCCTTAACTTTGTTGTACCTTGGCCAAGAGGGTTATTATCTAGGAAAGAATGAGATTTCTTGGAAATCTCAATATCAATTATTAGTAACAAACACATTAACATGCATGATTATTATCAATGACATAAACCATGAACATGAATATACCTTATTATACGCAACAATCACAACCTTGAATATGGCCTAAGCATAAACCAAGTAAGGATTTACATGTTCAAATATCACACAACACAAACATCATGGCAACAATTATAAATAACAATAAATAATAATGTTGTAATACTCCTTACTTAACCTCTTTATCTTCATATTATGTCATTAATGAACAACTCTTAGACCTTACATACTCAAATTGACCAAAGAAATAAAACTGAAAAGTGAAACAAGCACATAAACATGTACATAATGCAATAACATTCAAGCTCATAAGCATGTCATAAAGCAATAACATTCAACTTGGCAAGCAAAGTGAAACAAGCAGCGTAATGCTTCCTCTACTCTTCATGCACTTTGATTTTACCTTTACCTGAGCTTAGACCTAAAATGGTTAGTTGGAAAGAATGAGATTTGATTGAACTCCTAATAGAAAAACACACTAACATACTTATAAATATGCATGACAATTCTTTATAAATGAGTATGTGACTAGAATGGTATGAAATGTGCAAACTAGATAATGACATGCATATGGCCATAGCATTCAAAAGCACATATTCAAACACTCATCATCACAAATTTTCAACATCAAGTCATGCATAATTTACAAAACATTTTCACTGTAACTTTGCTTTGAGTTAGGAGTTTTGCTACCTTGATTTCTTAGCTTTCCTTGAAACTTGAAAGCTTTCTTTCTCTTCCTTCCAAAATGGCTGTTTGATGGTTTAATTTCCTATACATAACACAACATCACAACCATCAATCTGAAGCTATTACCAAGCCATGAAAGCCATAAAAACTCAACAACTCTCCTCTTGAACTTTTACAAACCCTAAACTTGTGAACTTGCTTAAATGATTTCCAATGCTTCCCAAAACTTTTCTCACTTCCACCCTACACAATTTTTCATTCTAAAGCTAAGGGAAGCATCAAAGTTATGAAAATCATACTTCTTCCTCAGGTTCCAAACCTGATAGAAAAACAGAACCAAGGAAGATAAACATATTTTTCAAACTTTCCTCATATGTAATGACATTCTTGTTCCCAAAATACTTCTCATGCATTATTTAGCTCAAAAACAACTCTTACTCATCAAGTATGAAATTGGACAGTGTAATATCCATAATTTTCATGCTAAATGAAATAAAGGCTAATCTGACGAATAAGATGATGAATTAGAGACGAGAAGTAGATATCTCAAAAATAAAGAAAGATTAAAGGCCGAAAGTTCAGGCAAGGAGTTCCGTGTAAATTCCAAAATTAAGTATATTTGCCCTAAAAGCAGAATGAGGATGGGAAACCCTATAGGAAGGGACCCATATGTCATTTAATAAAAGACCAAGGGCATAAAGGTCTTTTAGTATCAAAAGTAAGGGCAAAATAGTAATTTTAGAAAAAGTAGAGAAAGTAAGGGTAAAATGGTAATTATGAGAAAGTTGAAGGGCATTTTGGTCATTTGACAAAGGAAAAGTCAAAGTCAAAGTCAAAAGTCAACCAGTTGACCAAAATATCAGAAAATTTACAGATGCCCAATAGATAGATCTCTACTTACGGATCGCAATG
>JANTPZ010123239.1:0-11700 GCA_025593235.1 Vachellia pachyceras | reverse complement strand
TCTTATGTTAAAATATTTGAATTCTGATAAAAAAATCACGATTTAAGGAATGCTAATTAAAAACTGAGTCAAAGTGGATGTTTCCATTCAAATCTTAGAGAGATAAATGTTTAATTTCTTAAACACTAATCTTGATGAAAAAAATATAGGCCCTTTCTTATGTTAAAATATTTGAATTCTGATAAAAAAATCACGATTTAAGGAATGCTAATTAAAAACTGAGTCAAAGTGGATGTTTCCATTCAAATCTTAGAGAGATAAATGTTTAATTTCTTAAACACTAATCTTGTTGAAAAAAATATGGGCCCCTTTTTTATGTGCAAAAATATTTGAATTTTGAAAAAGAGCACGATTTAAGGAATCCTAATTCCAAATTGAGTCAATGTGGATGTTCCATTCATATCGAAGAGAGTATTTGAATTTTGAAAAAAATAACATGATTTAAGGAATCCTAAATAAAAACTGAGTCACTGTGGATGTTTCTATTCAAATCTAAGAGAGTTAAATGTTTTATTCCTTAATTACTAATATTGTCAAAAAAATATGGGCACTTTTTTATGTGAAAATATTTGACTTTTTGAAAAAAAATATTACGATTTAAAGAATCCTATTTAAAAAATGAGTTACAGTGGATGTTTCCATTCAATTCTAATAGAGTTAAATGTTTAATTCCTTAAACACTAATCTTGTTAAAAAAATATGGGCACTTTTTTATGTGAACATATTTGAATTTTGAAAAAAAACACGATTTAAGGAATCCTAATTAAAAACTGAGTCACAGTGGATGTTTCCATTCAAATCTTTAAGAGTTAAATGTTTTATTCCTTAAATACTAATCTTGTCAAAAAAATATGGGCACTTTTTTATGTGAAAATATTTGACTTTTTGAAAAAACATTATGATTTAAAGAATCCTATTTAAAAAATGAGTTACAGTGGATGTTTCTATTCAATTCTAATAGAGTTAAATGTTTAATTCCTTAAACACTAATCTTGTTAAAAAAATATGGGCATTTTTTTATGTGAACATATTTGAATTTTGAAAAAAAACACGATTTAAGGAATCCTAATTAAAAACTGAGTCACAGTGGATGTTTCCATTCAAATCTTTAAGAGTTAAATGTTTTATTCCTTAAATACTAATCTTGTCAAAAAAATATGGGCACTTTTTTATGTGAAAATATTTGACTTTTTGAAAAAACATTATGATTTAAAGAATCCTATTTAAAAAATGAGTTACAGTGGATGTTTCTATTCAATTCTAATAGAGTTAAATGTTTAATTCCTTAAACACTAATCTTGTTAAAAAAATATGGGCATTTTTTTATGTGAACATATTTGAATTTTGAAAAAAAACACGATTTAAGGAATCCTAATTAAAAACTGAGTCACAGTGGATGTTTCCATTCAAATCTTTAAGAGATAAATGTTTAATTCCTTAAACACTAATATTGTTGAAAAAAATATGGGCCATTTTTTATGTGAAAATATTTGAATTTTTAAAAAATAACATGATTTAAGGAATCGTTATTAAAAAATGAGTCACAATGGATGTTTCCTTTCAATTCTAATAGAGTTAAATGTTTAATTCCTTAAACACTAATATTGATGAAGAAAATATAGGCCCTTTCTTATGTGAAAATATTTGGATTCTGATAAAAAATCACGATTTAAGGAATGCTAATTAAAAACTGAGTCAAAGTGAATGTTTCCATTCAAATTTTTGAGAGATAAATGTTTAATTCCTTAAACACTAGTCATGTTGAAAAAAATATGGGCCCCTTTTTTATGTGCAAAAATATTTGAATTTTGAAAAAACAACACGATTTAAGGAATCTTTTTAAAAAATGAGTCACAGTGGATATTTCCTTTCAATTCTAATGGAGTTAAATGTTTAATTCCTTGAACACTAATATTGATAAAAAATATTGGCCCTTTTTTATGTGGAAATATTTGAATTTTGAAAAAAAAATCACGATTTAAGGAATGCTAATTAAAAACTGAGTCAAAGTGCATGTTTCCATTCAAATCTTAGAGAGATAAATATTTAATTTCTTAAACACTAATCTTGTTGAAAAAATATGGGCCCCTTTTTTATGTGCAAAAATATTTGAATTTTGAAAAAAAAACACGATTTAAGGAATCCTAATTCCAAATTGAGTCAATGTGGAAGTTTCCATTCAAATCGAATAGAGTTAAATTTTTAATTCCTTAAACACTAATCTTGTTAAAAAAATGGGGGCACTTTTTATGTGAAAATATTTGAATTTATAAAAAAATAACACGATTTAAGGAATCCTAATTAAAAACTGAGTCACTGTGGATGTTTCTATTCAAATCTAAGAGAGTTAAATGTTTTATTCCTTAAAAACTAATCTTGTCAAAAAAATATGGGCACTTTTTTATGTGAAAATATTTGACTTTTTGAAAAAACATTACGATTTAAAGAATCCTATTTAAAAAATGAGTTACAGTGGAAGTTTCCATTCAATTCTAATAGAGTTAAATGTTTAATTCCTTAAACACTAATCTTGTTAAAAAAATATGGGCACTTTTTTATGTGAAAATATTTGTATTTTGAAAGAAAACATGATTTAAGGAATCCTAATTAAAAATTGAGTCACAGTGGATGTTTCCATTCAAATCTTTGAGAGATAAATGTTTAATTCCTTAAACACTAATATCATTGAAAAAATGCGAGCCCTTTTTTACGTTAAAATATTTGAATTTTGAAAAGACAACACGATTTAAGGAATCGTTATTAAAAAATGAGTCACATGTTAGGATGGCTGCACCTAAGAGGAGGGTGAATTGGGTGTCATAAAAATTTTCGTTAAATCAAAGAGTAAATAAAAAACAAGTTATTGAAATAAAGAGCAGAGCAGTGAAGATGAACACGATGATTTATCCTGGTTCGGTCCTCCTGACGTATGTCCAGTCCTCAGAGCTCCTATGAGATTTTCCAATCCACTAACAACAATAACATCAGGCTCCTCAAGCCTTTACAATGGGAATCGCACTCCCCCCTCACGAACTGCACTATAACAGAGACTAACATGCTCTGTTTTCATAACTAAAATAAGCCCAACAATCTCAAGATCCCAATCTTGAGTTTCTCACGGAAATACAATAAGTTTGGATGAATTGATATACTCTCTCAAAGAGTGGATAGATAAACATTGAAGCTCTCGAAGAAGTATAATATCAGAGTCCTAATGATGTGCTCTGTTTTACGTTCATTGAATCCGTCTTCTTCGTCTCTACTTTCTTTATTGGTTGCTTCCTCTTATTTATAGATGTTGTCAAAATATATCCGTTGAAGAAAAGCGTTGTATCCGTTATCTCTGTATCAATGCTCATTATTTTGTATTAATTGCTTCTGTCATATCCTATGTCTGAGAATATGTCTGTTGAGCCCACGCCGGAGATGTGATCAGAAGACTCATTTCCTTTTTGCTAAGTCAAAGCATGAGCATTTATGAGAGCAGGTTAGATTCAAACTTTGTTAAACACAAATAAGGTAAGTTGCAGAGAGTAGGTAAAAGCTGTTAGAGAAAGTAGCCGTTGCGTGAAGCAATACTCGAGTTCTGTTTCACAATGCTCGAGTGATGACCAATTATTTTGAATTTTATAAAACAGTACTCGAGTGTTTTTGTTTCAATACTCGAGTTTTTATAACACTTTTGGAATTGCTCGAGTGTCTGCTGAGAGAATTTCAGAGGTTTTGAATTTCAGTTCAAATACTCGAGTGTTAAAATGCTTGTACTCGAGTGTTAGGAATACTTTCAGCTACTACTCGACTGTTCAGAAGAAAACTTGAAGTGAAATCATTTGAAATCTCACAATACTCGAGTGTTGAAAACATAATACTCGAGTGTTGTCACTTTTCTGCCATTACTCGAGTGTTTAGATGGAAGTGTTGAGTTTTGGAGAAATGTAGCTCGATACTCGAGTATTAAAAAGTCAATACTTGAGTGTTGACAACACTTCCATTATATACTCGAGTGTTTAGCTTCAAGTATTGCCCAACGTTTGAAAAGTCAGCTCGATACTCGAGTGTTATAAGTCAGAATTCGAGTGATGACAACACTTCCTTTACAATACTCAAGTTTCACATGGAAGTATTCAGTTGTAAAGCATTTTGAGTTCCAATACTCGAGTTTCAGAAAACACAACTCGAGTTTTGTAAAAAATTTATTTGAAACTCGAGTAATCAAAAGAAGTTTCAGAACTGGAAAAATATTTAGAAAGCACGATACTCGAGTTTTGGAAATAAGAAACTCGAGTTCTACTCCATTTTCGAACTTGCACAGGTCACAGTCAAGATTTCAGCATATGGCTCAACTTGCAACGCCCATAACTCTCTCAATTCAACTCCAAACTTTGCAAATAATATATCAATGGAAAGCCCTACATGTCTACTTTCACATGAAACAAGAATTAGTCCCAAATATGTTATGTCAAGAAAGTTATGATGGATACAATAGGCAAAGGTCAGTGATAAAGCGTTCAATTCGATCACCGACTTTGGAAATTTATATCTCATTCATCTGAAATCATTTGATCCTATTATACGTGTCTATGAATCGCATTTTAAGTCTGGTTTCATAAAAAATTAGTTTCACATCAATTGGATCTGTATTTTGAGAGATATGGTCAAAATACCAAATATATGTTGAGCTGACAGAAAACAGAGAAGGCCAATACTCGAGTGTTAACTATCCAATACTCGAGTATCAACTTCCAAAAGGCCAACACTAAAGTTTTGTGACCCCACTACTCGAGTGTTGACTCCCAGAAGGCTAATACTCTAGTGTTGTGACCCCAATACTCGAGTGTTGACCCCCAAAAGGCTAATACTCGAGTTTTGTGACCCAATACTTAAGTGTTGACTCCAAAATTCAATATTTCAAGTGTATACTCAAGTTTTGCTTCAAGTAATGCCATAGGAAACCCCAAAAACTCATCATACTCGAGTATTAACTTCCAGAATCAGATTTGAACATCCAAATGAATCTTAGATGAATGGTAACTCAATGTATGATTTTTGAAACATTTTAAAATCCAAAATATATTCAAAACCACATCATCCTCCAATTAAAATAATGCACAAATATCGTAGTAAATCAATACGCATTGTAAAATCATTAAGCATGGTAAATATGTATTGTAAAAAACTTGTTGCATTGAGAAAAAAATTTTGCTGTCTTATATTTGAGATCATCAAAACTAATCATATCTAACATTGCAGTGGATATTTCCTTTCAATTCTAATAGAGTTAAATGTTTAATTCCTTAAACACTAATATTGATAAAAAAAATATAGGCCCTTTTTTATGTGAAAATATTTGAATTTTGAAAAAAAATCACGATTTAAGGAATGCTAATTAAAAGCAGAGTCAAAGTGGATGTTTCCATTCAAATCTTAGAGAGATAAATGTCTAATTTCTTAAACACTAATCTTGTTAAAAAATATGGGCCCCTTTTTATGTGCAAAAATATTTGAATTTTGAAAAAAAACATGATTTAAGGAATCCTAATTCCAAATTGAGTCAATGCGGATGTTTCCATTCAAATTGAAGAGAGTTAAATTTTTAATTCCTTAAACACTAATCTTGTTAAAAAAATATGGGCACTTTTTATGTGAAAATATTTTAATTTTGAAAAAAAAACAACACGATTTAAGGAATCCTAATTAAAAACTGAGTTACTGTGGATGTTTCCATTCAAATCTAAGAGAGTTAAATGTTTAATTCCTTAAATACTAATCTTGTCCAAAAAATATGGGCACTTTTTTATGTGAAAATATTTGAATTTTTGAAAAAACATTAGGATTTAAAGAATCCTATTTAAAAAATGAGTCATAGTGGATGTTTTCATTCAAATCTTGGAGAGATAAATGTTTATTTCCTTAAAAACTAATCTTGTCGAAAAAGTATGGGCACTTTTTTATGTGAAAATATTTGACTTTTTGAATAAACATTACGCTTTAACGAATCCTATTTAAAAAATGAGTTCCAGTGAATGTTTCCATTCAATTCTAGGAGAATTAAATGTTTATTTCTTTAAAAACTAATCTTATCGAAAAAATATGGACACCTTTTTATGTGAAAATATTTGAATTTTTGAAAAAACATTATGATTTAAAGAATCCTTTTTAAAAAATGAGTTACAGCAGATGTTTCCATTCAATTCTAATAGAGTTAAATGTTTAATTCATTAAACACTAATCTTGTCGAAAATAAGGGCCCTTTTTATGTGAAAAAGGGCCCATACTTTTTCTACAAGATTAGTCTTTAAGCAATTAAACATTTAACTCTATCAGAATTCAATGGAAACATCCGCTGTGACTCACTTTTTAATTAGGATTCCTTAAATCGTGTTGGTTTTCTAAAATTCAAATATTTTCACATAAAAAGGGGCCCATATTTTCTCAACGAGATTCATGTTTATGGAATTAAAATTTTAACTCTTGAATGGAAACATCCACGTCGACTCAGTTTTTACTTAGGATTCCTTAAATCATTTTGTTTTTTCACAAAATTCAAATATTTTAACATTAAAAGGGCCCATACTTTTTCAGCAAAATTAGTGTATAAGGAATTAAACATTTAACCCTATTAGAATTGAATGGAAACATCCACTGGGACTCAGTTTTTAATTAGGATTTCCTTAAATAGTATTGTTTTTTTTAAATTCATATATTTTCACATAAAAATGGCCCATATTTTATCAACAAGATTCGGGTTTATGTAATTAAACATTTAACTCTATTAGAATTGAATGGAAACATCCACTGCGACCCAGTTTTTAATTAGGATTCCTTAAATCGTGTTGTTTTTTCTCAAAATTCAAATATTTTCACATAAAAAAGGGCCCTCATTTTTTCAACAAAATTAGTGTTTAAGGAATTAAACATTTAACTCTATTAGAATTTAATGGAAATATCCGCTGTGACTCAGTTTTTAATTAGGATCCCTTAAATCGTGTGGTTTTTTTTTAAAATTCAAATATTTTCACATAAAAAGGGGCCCATATTTTCTCAATAAGATTCGTGTTTATGGAATTAAACATTTAACTCTATTAGAATTGAATGGAAACATCCCTTGCGACTCAGTTTTTATTTAGTATTCCTTAACTCGTATTTTTTTTCAAAATTCAAATATTTTCACATAAAAAACGGCCCATATTTTTTCAACAAGATTAGTTGTTAAGGAATTAAGCATTTAACACTATTACAAATTAATGGAAACATCCACTGGGACTTAGTTTTTAATTAAAATTCCTTAAATCATGTTGTTTTTTTAAAATTGAAATATTTTCACATAAAAAAGGGCCCATATTTTCATAACAAGATTCGTGTTTAAGGAATCAAACATTTAACTGTATTAGAATTGAATGGAAACATCCACTGCGACTCAGTTTTTAATAAGGATTCCTTAAATCGTGTAATTTTTTTCAAAATTCAAATATTTTCAGAAAAAGGGGCAATGTTTTTTCAACAAGATTAGCCTTTAAGGAATTAAACATTTAACTCTATTAGAATTGAATGGAAGCATCAACTGTGACTCAGTTATTAGTTAGGATTCCTTAAATCGTGTTGTTTTTTAAAATTCAAATATTTTCACATAAAAAATGGCCAATTTTTACTTCAATAGGATTAGTATTTAAAGAATTAAACATTTAACTATATTTGAATTGAATGGAAACATCCACTGTGACTCAATTTTTAATTTGGATTTCTTAAATCGTGTTGTCTTTTTTAAAATTCAAATATTTTCAAATAAAAAGGCCCATATTTTTTCAACAATATTCTTGTTTATGGAATCAAACATTTAACTCTATTAGAATTCATGGAAACATCCACCAAGACTCAGTTTTTTATTAGGATTCCTTAAATCGTGTTGTTTTTTTTTCAAAATTCAAATATTTTCACATAAAAATACCGCTATTTTTTCCACATAATTCGTGTTTATGGAATTAGACATGTAACTCTTATAGAATTAAATGGAAACATCCACTGTGACTCAATTTTTAATTAGGATTCCTAAAATCGTGTTGTTTTTTTTTTCAAAATTCAAATATTTTAAGATAAAAAATTGCCCATATTTTTTTAGCAAATTTGTGTTTAAGGAGTTAAACATTTAACTCTATTAGAATTGAATGGAAACATGTACTGTGACTCAGTTTTTAATTAGGATTCCTTAAATCGTGTTTTTTATAAATTCAAATATTTTCACATAAAAAATGGCCTTTTTTGTCAACAAGATTAGTCTCTAAGGAATTAAACATTTAACTCTATTAAAATTGAATGGAAACATCCACTACAACTTAGTTTTAAATTAGGATTCCTTAAATCGTGTTGTTTTTTTAAAATTCTAATATTTTCACATAAAAAAGAGCACATATTTTTTCAATAGATTAGTGTTCATTGAATTAAGCATTTAACTATCATAAATTGAATGGAAACATCTACTGTAACTCTATTTTTAATTAGGATTTCTTAAATCGTGTTGTTTTTTCAAAATTCTAATATTTTCAAATAAAAAAGGGCGCATATTTTTTCAAATCATTTGTGTTTTGGGAATTAAACATTTAACTCTATTAGAATTGAATAGAAACATCTACTGTGACTCAGTTTTTAATTAGGATTCCTTAAATCGTTTTGTTTTTCTCAAAATTCAAATATTTTCACATAAAAAGGGCCCATATTTTTTCTACAAAATTAGTGTTTAAGGAGTTAAACATTTAACCCTATTAGACTTGGATGGAAACATCCGCTGGGACTCAGTTTTTAATTACGATTCCTTAAAACGTGTTTTGTTCAAAATTAAAATATTTTCACAAAAAAAGGGGCTCATATTCTTTTAACAACATTCGTGTTTATGGAATTAAACATTTAACTCTATTAGAATTGAGTGGAAACATCCACTACAACTCAGTTTTAAATTAGGATATCTTAAATCGTGTTGTTTTTTAAAATTCAAATATTTTCACATAAAAAAGTGCCCATATTTTTTCAATAGATTAGTGTTTAATGAATGAAGCATTTTATTAACATAGAATTGAATGGAAACATCTAGTGTAACTCTATTTTTAATTAGGATTCCTTAAATGGTGTTGTTTTCTCAAAATTCAAATATTTTCACATGAAAAAAGGCACTTATTTTTTTCAAATGATTTGTGTTTTAGGAATTAAGCATTTAACTCTATTAGAATTGAATGGAAACATCCACTGTGACTCAGTTTTTAATTAGGATTTCTTAAATCTTGTTTTTTTTAAAATTCAAATATTTTCACATAAAAAAGGGCCCATATTTTCTCAACAAGATTCGTGTTTATGGAATTAAACATTGAACTCTATTAGAATTGAATGAAAACATCCACTGCGACTCATTTTTTAATTAGGATTCCTTAAATCGTTTTGTTTTTTCTCAAAATTCAAATATTTTTACATAAAAAAGGGCACATATTTTTTCAACGAAATTAGTGTTTAAGGAAATAAACATTTAACCCTATTAGAATTGAATAGAAACATCCGCTGTGACTCAGTTTTTAATTAGGATCACTTAAATTGTGTGGTTTTTTTAAAATTCAAATATTTTCACATAAAAAGGGCCCATATTTTCTCAATAAGATTCGTGTTTATGGAATTAAACATTTAACTCTATTAGAATTGAATGGAAACATCCCCTGCGACTCAGTTTTTATTTAGGATTTCTTAAATCTGTTGTTTTTTTAAAATTTAAATATTTTCAAAATTTAAATATTTTCACATAAAAAAGGGCCCATTTTTTTTCAACAAGATTAGTTTTTAAGGAGTTAAGCATTTAACACTATTAGAATTGAATGGAAACATCCACTGGGACTCAGTTTTTAATTAGCATTTATTAAATCGTGTTTTTTTTAAAATTCAAATATTTTCACACAAAAAAGGGCCAATATTTTCGTAACAAGATTCGTGTTTATGGAATTAAACATTGAACTCTATAAGAATTGAATGGAAACATCCACTATAACTCATTTTTTATTTAGGATTCCTTAAATCGTTTTGTTTTTTCTCAAAATTCAAATATTTTCACATAAAAAAGGGCCCATATTTTTTCAACAACATTAGTGTTTAAGGAATTAAACAATTGAGCCAATTAGAATTGAATGGAAACATCCACTGCGACTCAGTTTTTATTTAGGATTCCTTAAATCTTGTTTTTTTTAAATTCAAATATTTTCACATAAAAAAGGGCCCATATTTTTTTCAAATGATTTTTTTAGGAATTAAGCATTGAACTCTATTAGAATTGAATGGAAACATCCACTGTGACTCAGTTTTTAATTAGAATTCCTTAAATCATGTTTTTTTTAAATTCAAATATTTTCACATAAAAAAAGCCCTTACTTTCTCAACAAGATTCGTGTTTATGGAATTAAACATTTAACTCTATTAGAATTGAATGGAAACATCCACTGCGACCCGGTTTTTACTAAGGATTCCTTAACTCGTGTTGTTTTTTAAAATTCAAATAATTTCACATAAAAAGGGTCTATATGTTTTTAACAAGATTAGCCTTTAAGGAACTAAACATTTAATTCTATTAGAATTTAATGGAAATATCAACTATGACTAATTGTTTAGTTAGCATTCCTTAAATCGTGTTGTTTTTTTAATATTCAAATATTTTCACATAAAAAAGGGCCCATATTTATTTCAATAAGATTAGTCTTTAAGGAATTAAACATTTAACTAAATTAGAATTGAATGGAAACAACCATTTTGACTCAGTTTTTAATTAGGAATCCTTAAATAGTTTTTTTTAAAATGCAAATATTTTCACATGAAAAAGGGGCCCATATTTATTTCAATAAGATTAGTGCTTAAGGAATTAAACATTTAACTCGATTAGAATTGAATGGAAACATCCACTGCGACTCAGTTTTAATAAGGAATCCTTAAAACGTGTTTTCTTCAAAATTCAAATATTTTAACATAAAAAAGGGCCCATATTTTATCAACAACATTCGTGTTTATGGAATTAAACATTTAATTCTATTAGAATTGAGTGGAAATATCCACTGCGACTCAGTTTTAAATTAGGATTCCTTAAATCGTGTTGTCTTTTTTAAAATTCAAATATTATCACATAAAAAAGGGCCCATATTTTTTCAACAGATTAGTGTTTAATGAATTAATCACTTAACTCACATAGAATTGAATGGAAACATCTACTGTGACTCTATTTTTAATTCAGATTCCTTAAATCTTGTTGTTTTTTCAAAATTCAAATTTTTTTACATAAAAAAGGGCGCATATTTTTTTTTCAAATGATTTGTGTTTTAGGAATAAGCATTGAATTCAATTAGAATTGAATGGAAACATCCACTGTGACTCAGTTTTTAATTAGGATCCTTAAATCGTGTTTTTTTTAAAATTCAAATATTTTCACATAAAAAAAGCCCTTACTTTCTCAACAAGATTCGTGTTTATGGAATTAAACATTTAACTCTATTAGAATTGAATGGAAACATCCACTGCGACCCGGTTTTTACTAAGGATTCCTTAACTCGTGTTGTTTTTTAAAATTCAAATAATTTCACATAAAAAGGGTCTATATGTTTTTAACAAGATTAGCCTTTAAGGAACTAAACATTTAATTCTATTAGAATTTAATGGAAATATCAACTATGACTAATTGTTTAGTTAGCA
>JANTPZ010123228.1:0-13904 GCA_025593235.1 Vachellia pachyceras | reverse complement strand
CATATGCTCTTCTCGCTGGCACTTCTCTGATTCTTATCGAAGATGACATTGACATTCTCTATCCGGCGATACACTTCCTCTCCAGTTAATGCTTTTGGAGCCATTCCATTCTCCGGAAAGCCGTTAAAACTCTTTCTTAACCTACGATAGGGGTGAAATCGAGGAAGAAACCTCATATGACCAAGGTAGACAGTTTTTCTCCCATGCTTAAGTTGATAGAAGTGTGTGTCTACTTCACATATCGGACATGCTTTATGCCCCTTGACACTGTACCCTGACAAATTACCGTATGCAAGAAAGTCATTTATTTTTGTGAAGATCATCGCATGTAACTTAAATGACTCTTGCGTGTATGCATCAAACACATCAACGCCTTCCTCCTATAGCTTCTTTAAGTCTTCAATCAAAGGTGCCAAGTAAACATCGATATCATTCCCCGGCTGTTTCGATCCACAAATCATCATAGTAAGCATCATATAATTGCGTTTCATGCACAAGTACCGGCCATGCACTATGTGTACTACTGAGTATCCCAAACGGATTGATGCCATCTGTACAAAGCCCAAGTCGAAGGTTTCTTAGCTTACTATTGAATTACGGAAACATTTCATCAATTTTCATCCACTGTGGAGAGTCAGCCGGGTGTCGAAGATACCTTCTATCAGATATTCTCTCATCACAATGCCATCTCAACTTCTTTGCTTTTGTTGCATTGGTAAAAAAACGCTTAAACCGTGATACAAGTGGAAGATACCACAGTACCTTCAAAGGTTGCCTTTTAGTAGTTTACCACCACAATCACCACCTTTCCTCACCTTGTATCTTGCAGTTTTACATTTCGGACACTCACTAAGATCTTCATACCTGTTTCTGTAAAGTATACAGTCATTAGGACATGCATGTATCTTTTTTTACTCCATGCCCATCATAGATAAGATTTTCTTGGCTTCATACATACAATTGGGAAGTACATTGTTCTCTGGAAGCATATCACCCAACAATTGCAGCAACAATGTGAAACTACTGTCGGTCCACCGATAAGAGCCTTCAAGTTCATTAAATGTAATGTACCCATCAAGGTGTATGCTTACTCCCAGGGTACAACGGTGTCTCTACATCACTCCGTATGCTTTCATATACAGGCGCTTGGGCAAAAGATTCTACCTCAACATCGTGAATCATTCTTTCCATTCTATCTTCATCTACTGCATCTATAAAATCTCTTTCATGGGCTGTAATGCATTTAGTTTTTCCCCATGCCATATCCACTTTGTGTACTGGAGATTTATTCCCTCACAAATTAGGTAATCCCTTATATCATCAATATTTTGCCTAATCACATTTATACACTTGACACAGGGGCAAAAATACATCTCATTTTTGCTAGTCGCATTTCTTTTAGCAAATTCAATAAACTCTTCCACACCATTCTCATATTTATCACTAGTTCTTAACGCATTCATCCAAGTACGATCCATTTATTAAACCCTAAAACATTGTAAACAACATTCAAATTTAAAAAGATATTAAATACATAACCTCTATCCCTATAAACTAAGCGCACACAATCTAGTTCAAAACAAATAAAAATTATTTTATTTACAAGTAAATAAAATATTCATGTATAAAATATTACAAAACATTGTTTTTAACAGGGTTTAGGGTTTAACTAAATTGAAAGAGTTTAGGGTTTATATAACCTCCTAAATGTTCAAAGAGTTTAGGGCTTATATAATTATTTACATATAACTAAATTGAAAATAAAATTGAAATTTTAGCAATGTTTTTTAGCATGAGAGTTGACACAATTAACGAAGCAATTTTAATTTATTTAATTGGTCCAAACGTTGGGGGACAGGGATAAATCTATACTATAAAGTGATAAGTGTTTGAGTCAATTTAATGAAATTACTAAAATTACTTCATTTTATAAAATTTTTGAGAAATTTTAATTCAAAAAATCCTAACATGATTTTTTTAATAAAGTGAAATTTGAATACAATTGGCTTATTTTGGATTTGCTTTAATTAATGGTAGAAAATACCTTTTCTACTCTATATAATCTACGAAGTATGTATATGAAAACAATTTTATTTCGATTTATGTATATATTTTTTTCCAATGATTTCGATTTATGTATAACCCAATCTCAAAAAGAATCAGTACACGCAACTACATCTCCTTTGGACCCTGAGTGAACGAAGCTTGAGTAGCTCCTCGCTGGAATGAGGGCCAGACCTCATCTACTCACTACCTACGCTATATCCTTTTCTTGTCATTAAGAGGAAGTTGAAGCACCCTGTTTACGAATCAAGCAAATGAGCCGAATACATAATAAACAAGGGTATAGTGCGAAGCAACAAAAGCAAATAAGCAACAAAAACCGCAAAACGGACTGTGAAGCGAGTATAGTAAGAAGCGAGTAAGATTTTCTTACCTGTGAAGAGACGGCGGCAGAAAGACGGTGACGTCATGGGGTCGTTGTGGGGGCCGATCGTGCGAAGCTTCCTCGAACAATGTGGCTATGGAGAGACAGCGACCAGTGGGTTGTTGAAGCTGAAGATGGAGAGACGGCAACGAAGGGTCTTGGTCATGCGAAGGGATGGTGGCACGAGAGAGAGAGAGAGAGCATCGACAAGAGGCCGTGGGTCACTGAAGCTGGGGGTGGCACGAGAGAGAGAGATGGGGACGGGGGCCGTGGGTCGCTGAAGCTGGGGACGGTACGAGAGAGAGAGTGTGTCGACAGTGTCACGCGTGACTGGAGGGCTATAAGGGTTTATGGGGATGGAAGGGCCGTTTATGGGGACAAAAATAAGGAAGGAGCGGGAGAATATAAGTATTATAGGGTGCCTTTTAGTGCCAAAAGGCGCCCTTTGGCGCCCTACATTAAAGTAGGGCACCAAAAACGCCTTTTGATGCCTTATATTACACCAGTGTAGGGCACTAAAGGGTGCCTTTTGGTGCCCTATACTAATGTAGGGCGTCAAAGGATGACTTTTGGCGCCCTATTTTCAATATAGGGCACCAAAAGTGAGCCCTTCTGCTCTTATAATTTCAAAATTACCATCGCCTTCATTTTTTACTCCCTTTTTTAGAAAAAGGACGCAAATTTCAGTAGTAAAAACTATAGTCTATAGTAGTGATTTTCAGATATTAATAAGTGAAACCAGATGCAACGACTAGAAAAAGCGAGAAAAGAGTAAGGAGATAATGCAAGTAAAGAGCATTGATAACCTTGAGTAATGATGATGCAGTGAAACGCTCTTCAGATTGCATTGGAACAGCAAAAAGAAAGAAAAATCGAAGTTGGAGGGACGAAGGGAGACTTAAAGGATGATCATTGATGTGTTAGGTGTTTGACTGCTTTGTGTGGGATGATACAGGAGCTCAGGTATTTTCATGCTTTGATGGGCTGAACCTTTGGGCGTTCCATTCTTAATTTTTTATCTATATTAGAAATATAAATTTGAAAAGTAGTTTAACCTTAATACACTTCATTGATAATTCTACTATTTATTATTTTAAATATATTTCTCATATCAATGTTGTCATGGAGTTGCGAAAGCTCTGTTGTATGTTAGAAGGAGTTGAACCATATATTCAAGATGCAGAAGAATCATACAAGTAAGTTGTTATATCATTCATCTCTAAGAGTCTCATGCCCTTGTGGGCGTCCATCTATGTGGGTTCTTTCTTTATGTGTTGATTCATATTGTATCTATTCCTATATGTTGTTGGGTATTGTTATGTACCTCTTGATAATTCACTATTTTGTAGGGTTTAATTGTACTCAATATGAACATCTAGAGACCTTATTTGAGCATAAATATACCAATTAGAGGTTAATTGTGTTGATAAAGGATTAAAAGAATTACTTGCTAATTTTGAGAAATTTAATCACTCCTTGAATTTTCTAAAAATGCTTAGCACTTTAAGTACATGATATTACATCACACTTAGGTTTAATGTGTAGGCTATTTTTTGGAGAATGGTTGCTGAAAAGAGGAACAACAAATACTACATTTTTTAGGAGCTGTGGGCAAGTAACTGAACACCAAATAAGGAAACAAACTCAACAAAATCAATTAGAGGCGAACCAAATGGTAGCTAGCAGTAGTTGAAATTAAACTGGAAATCCAGTAGGAGGAAACATTTTTTAATCTAAGAGGAGGAGATTTATATTGGAGTTAAGAGGAGAGTTCATCATTGGATCCTGTAATATCTATATATTCCTGCGAGTGGAAATAGAGGATAAGCCGATAAATTATGTGATGATTTAATGCATATGGATATGGAAATATAGAAAGGAAAATGCCTCTAGACAAAAAAGATCATGATTGACTAAGTCCCTAGTTTTAAGGATTTTAAGTAAGAATGACCCAAGGGCAAAATGGTCATTTGGCAAAATGACAAGGAAAAAATGGTCATCTTGAATAAAAAGGCCTAAGATGCAAAATATCATCAAATAACAAGGACATTTTAGTAATTTGGTCAAAAAGTCAAAGTTGACCAAAAAGTCAAAGCCAACAAAGAGTAAAGTTGGAATTAAGAAAAAGTAGAAAAGTGATGGCATTTTGGAGATTATGGAAAAAGTAGAAGAAGTAGTAGCATTTTGGTCATTATGAGGAAAATAAAACAAGTAATGGCATTTTCGTAATTAAGGGATTTCGGAACTAAGGACGACTGAGAACTAATTATTGAAGCTAGCAGGAGTTCTCAAATGCTGGAAACCTGAACTGAGAAAAGTTTAGTTGGATCATAAAGTAATTAATAAAATTATTACCCGATGTCTGGTACAGGAAATTTCAAAGTATGGAGAACAACAGTACCCGAAAGTCCCGAAAAAGTATTTTCTTATAAAATTAATTACGGAAAATCTGGGAAGAATTTTGAGGAACAGACAAGAGCTTGAGAATCAAGGAAAAATATAGAATTTTTCCATGCCCTTAAGTCAAATTAGCCATCGGATGCAGTTTTACGGTGTTGTACACAAATCGAGGAATCCTGACGAGTTATGAGGGAAACCCGGAGATGCTATGGGCTAGGACATGATGCCACCTAGGAAAGGAGGTATAGGGAATGGCGCCACATGAGAGATAAAGTCTCCGAAAAAGTAAAAAGGTAGTTAATTGCGTAAATGTTATTTTACGAAAATGCGTGCTACCGGATCAAGTAACTGGACTGACAGGGGCCCAGCCAGCCCAACCAGACCAGAAAAGGGAGTCTAAAAAAGCACTTTTCAGCAAGCAATAAGGCTAGGACAAGTGGCACTCTCTCCTTCAAGTATTATCCAACTTGGTCCCCAAGTTTCAATTAACACCACAATATTTCAAGAGCATTCTAATTAAGCTAAACTCTTCATTTCCTCTCTCCCAAAAATTCCATTTCTCTCTCTCTCTCTAGGTCATATTTTTCTCTCCCTTCTCTCTATCAAAGAAGCCATTTTCAAGCAAGAAAAAAGAGCACCAAGCTTCCATAACACAAGGTAAGGAGTTCTAGCAACCAAATCTCCATCTTTTCTTGAGTCTTGTAACCTCTACTACCTTCTTGGTTTAGTTCCTTGAATGAGCCTCTCTTTTGGAAGATGATGGCTAGGATTTCAAGAGTTGAATATGGAAAAGAGAAGGTTTTTAAAGTGGTAAAGGGTTGCAAGTTACTGTTTGAGTAGTATGAACTTTGCTATTGGTTGTTGTTGGTTGGTTTGAGTTGTTGTAAAATTTTGGAAAGCTCAAGTTTATGGAGAGGTGCTGCCCAAATTTATTTTGGTCTAAGGGAAGGTGTGTTTGAGTAGATCAAATTTAAGGAAAGGGGTTTTGGAAGCAAGGAAACACATGGTTTCATGAGCAAAGTTGAAAAACCCTTTCTTTCCTTATTTTTGCTGTTTTCGTCCATGCTAAAGAAAAAATAGAAAGGCTGTGTTTTTGAGCATTTTGATGGTTCCATTGGCTTCAAAATGATGTTTTGTGTAGGGTAAAGCTAAGAGATGGATTTTAGAAGCTTAAAGGGCCATAAAAATCAAGTCTTGAACTTGTAGGACTCTTAGAAAACCAAAAGGGGGTTTTATGCGTTTTTACAAGTTTTGTTGCATCTTGGTGATGGCATATTTATATGGATATTATGCAATGATTTTTAGGGTTTTAAGATCTCCAAGAGCATCTTTGAAAGAGATCCAAGAGCACTTTTGAAGTGGGGTAAAAGAAAGCAAAGAAAAGGTAGCAAAACCTACTAATCTCCTTTTATGTTTATGAAAATGAGTTGTGAATGTTACATGAACTTTTATGATGATTAAAGTGCATGATTTGTGTATGAAATGTGACTTTTGTGCTATGGCCATGTGCATATTCAAAAGTGACCTCATATGAACATATAGGGGAAAATAGGAGGTGTTACTGATCCACTGGACAATAATTTTGCCGGCGATACCTAATCAAGCTGCAGAGATTTTTGCAGCTTCCTCCCATCTTCCTTCTATCCAGAACACTCCACAGCTCTACAGTTTTGATGCCCGATGCTCTGTCGCTGAGAGAGGTGATTGCTTCTCTCTATCGTCTTTGCACCACCATTTCTGATCTCTATCCTTCCAGTCCTTCACTGTGCCTTGCACAACCTCCAGGAGCCTCCATTCCAACTCACGACACACTATCATCCACAATGCCATCACCTCATACCAGATCCAGATCCATCTCCCCCATTGTCGTATTTCGCTACACACCATCAGTCACTCCTTGCCGCCACCAGATTAAGCCATCCTAGAGCTTCAATCATGCCATCGTCACTATGCAAAGCTGCTACACAGCTCTCTCATTCTGTTGTTCATGCTTCCACACCTTACGCATCTCCTCCCCTCCTTGTTGTCATTATAGCATCACGTACTACCAGACCACAGAAGGCGACGAAGTAAGCTCATTATGGAGAAAAGAAAAGGAACGCGAGAGAGGAGCCCACCGTCCTTCTGAGTCAAGCCGTTTATCCATCTCACAATTTTAGACCAGGGAGCAGCATCTAAGCTGAATCTCGTCTTCGTCCTTTCAGCTTCAACTCTCGAAATCCATCATGGTGCCTTCTAGAATCAAATCTGTCACTGCTGTTGTTGAAACTTCCATGTCCAGCTAATTCTTCCATCTTCCCAAGAGCCAAAACCGAGCTTGAGCTTCATATGTACAGGGAGTTACCCTTTACTTATCATGCTCTTCAATTATGCTTGTTGATATGTGATAACATGATAAAATATCTAAGAGTCTAGAGTGGTATCATTCTTTCTCTTTCACATGATCAGGACATTTGGTTGGATTTAATGATATCAGTTCAGAGATTTGCTTCTTGATTAAGATTAGCATTAGTCAGTTCATGTAGTTGATTAACTTTCATATCTGATTATTGTGAATTAAATCCGAGTGGTATTGATCAATAGTGCTCTTGGAAGTGGCTAAACTGTATTTCTGCAAATCCATTCCATATATTTGTTGATTGTGGAAATAGGAAGGTATTGAGGATGAATCCGTGATATTCGAAAGGGAAGGCAATGAGGGCAGAGTTATAACTCTTGGGAAGCAAATTAGATACTGATTCATTTGTATATTTTAGTTTACTACATTCCAGTTTGAGAGATAAGGAAACTAAAGAAAACAATAGGTTAGGTAATACTTGTGGTCCAGAATTATGATAACAGAACCACTTGCTCCAGATTTTGTTGAAGTAATTTGCTACTAATTACATAGAGACATTTACGCTCCTTAGAGATCGATCTCGGGCTTGTGCTACTAATTGCATTAACTTGAGTATTAAATTTGACCTTTAAGCGATAGAGATCACCCCTAACTTGACATAATCTGTGTTTTTAATTTCTTTCACTTATTATAGAAAGCTGCTGGAATAATCGGGGAAGTTACAGTTGTTAGACAAAATGATGGTGAAGCTTAAAGAGTAAGGCATAGAGTCCTCATATATTCACAATTTCAGCACATGCTATACTTGCTTAAAGATTACTACTCTTACAAGGTATCCATATCACCATGTGAGGTTATTCTTCTCTAAATATGTTATTTTGCTTGTGATTTGTGCAAATTTGTTGTCTGACATTCTTTCATTTTTTTTTCATTGTTATTTTTAATCAGAATTGGCAGTATGAAATGATAGACGGCAAGGTTGGTGGAGAAGAAAGAGAAGTACAGATAGATCGTTTTGATGCAAAAAATTTTACAAGATTTTGTTTAAAAAAGGATATATCATTTTATCAGAATTTGATTTACCATACTAAATTTTTCAATACCTAATCCGTGTAATGGTTTCATTTTCCACTTATTTTTTATTTAAAAATTGAGAATTCGTAGTTCAATCCAACGAAGTTAAAAAAATATATGGAATACTTCATTTGCATAAGAATCAGGCTCATTCAAATGAATGTCTTGTTTTTCAAATATTGTCCAACCAAAGCATACACTTCATTCAAATGAGGCTAATTATCTATTTGAATGAATCTTCCATCTTTACCTAGCATATCCAAATGTGGTCTTGAGATAAAAGCTGGAATACTTCATGCTTCATTCAAGTGAACACTATGATCATTCAAATGAAAGGCTTATTTTGATAATATTGTCCAACCAAAATGTGCACTTCATTCAAATAAGATCAATTATTCATTTGAATGAATTTCTCATCTTCAGCATGTTTGAATGTGATTGAGATAAAAGTTGGAATACTCTAGGCTTCATTCGAATGACAATATTACTTTCAATGATTTCGAATGAATTCTGCAAATATTATCTTTTATTTTACAATTCATTTGAATAGCTATTATTTCTCATTTGATTGATTAACTTATGTTATAATAGGATTTGACCAAGAGGGGGTGAACTGGTCAGGTAAAAATTTAACACTTTAAAATCACAAAATTAAAACAAAGTCACTGAGAGTGAAGAGAAATGGTGAACACAAAGATTTATCCTGGTTCGGTCTCCTTGACCTACGTCCAGTCCTCAGAGCACCCCTGAGAT
The DNA here is from genome assembly GCA_025593235.1 of Vachellia pachyceras. Lineage (NCBI taxonomy): Eukaryota > Viridiplantae > Streptophyta > Magnoliopsida > Fabales > Fabaceae > Vachellia > Vachellia pachyceras. The sequence goes on along the minus strand of JANTPZ010123228.1, from coordinate 4,911 downwards.
TTCCAAATCCAGTATGAACAAAGAAATGAGGCTTCACAAGCCTGTACAGTTTGGGAATCTACTCCCCCTTTCTCTTTTCACTAAAACAGAGTGACACTCTCTCTATTTTCTAACTCTCTTTCGGCCCAATAGACTCAAGGTCCAGTCCTTGAGTTTCTCACAGATTTACAAAGTGTTTTTGCCAAAGGATTCTCTCTCAAAAGAGTAGATGGCTAGTAATGAAGCACAGAAAGAAATATTGAAGAAATACAGAGAGTGAAATAAACAGCGTTGAATGCTCAGAATTCGTTCTATTTCTCTGTATTGAATGCTTCTCCTTTTATAGTTGAGAAGTTCTTGAATGTCCGTTAGACTCCATGTAATAGCCGTTACTCTCATCATTGACCATTTGGTTTCTTCATTAATGGCATTTAATGCTACTAAGTCAGATAACGGCGAATGTTGTAGAAGAACGTTAAAGTCTCCGAGCCTCAAACCATGCATGTGCTTCTTTCCTCATTTAATATCTCAAGCTTATGCATTTATGAGTAGTTATTATTCAAAATATCGTTACACAGATAAGGAAAGTAGGTGTGTAGCATAGGTTGAGTGTGTCAGATATAAAGCTGTCAGAACAACAATGCTCAAGCATAGCTTTCTCAATGCTCGAGTATTGTTTGAAAATTTTCAAAGAATAGTTCAATGCTTTGACACACTGCTTGAGTATTGCATGAAAGTGTTTGAAAAAATCTTAGTACTCGAGTGTTAAATCAGGATGCTTGAGTATTGGCAATGCTTTGTAAGTTTACTCGAGTATTCTGTGAGAGCATTGAGGTGAGAAGTTGAAAAAAGAACTTAATGCTCGAGTGAAAAAATGGAAGTACTCGAGTGCTTGAAATAATTAGAATGACTGCTCGAGTATTTTCAGAGGGTATTATTGAATAGTGAAACATTTTGCCTGATGCTCAAGCATTAGAAGCTAGTGCTCGAGCGTTACCAATGCTTTCACTCAATGCTTGCAATATTCTCTTCCAGCACACTGTGAAAGGCCTCAATACTCAAGCACTAAGAAACTGTACTCGAGCATTGGCTCTGCTGGAAGCTTTTACTGGAGTATTGCTTGACAACATTGAAGGAAACAACTCAATACTCGAGTACTGCATTTTTAGTGCTCGAGTATTGTTTGTATTGTACTGACGGTATTAAAAATAAATCAACACTCAAGCACTGCCTTTCCAGTGCTTGAGCATTGGCCATACTTTCAGCCAATGCTTGGAGTGCTGACTGGAAGTGTTTTCAAAAACCTCAATGCTCGAGTACTGAGAACCTAGTGCTCGAGCATTGGCTTCTATTATCAGCCAATACTTGGAGTATTACATTGCAGCACAGTTTGAAAGTCATGGTTTAGCCTAATGCTCGAGTATTGAGATACAATGCTTGAGCATTGGCAATACTTGTTGCCAATGCTTGAAGTGTTCACTGAAAGCGTAGATTTAAACTTCATTTTTAAAACACAATGCTCAAGTATTGAATTCCAATGCTCGAATATTTACAATACTTGATGTCAATACTTGGAGTATTCACTGAAAGCACTGATTTTTCTTAAGTTTTAAAACTACAGTGCTGGAGCATTGAATTCCACTGCTCGAGTGCTGTTGATACTTTAACAAAAACTTTGGAGTATTTTTCATGAAACACATAATTAAAACTTTTGAAATTCAAGATTAAAACCACAAATCATTTTGTTATCATCAAAACAAGGTATCAACAACTTATTTGCACCATAGTTTCAATGCTTTTTGTACATATGCCAAGCAAAATTTTAGGTTTATTCGGATGACATTTTTAACTCTTTCAAATGAATATCAATACTGAAAAACATCATACATAAAAATGTAGATCATAGATGTTGAACGGGAAGCATGTAAAAGAGGAAGAAAGGAAACATCTTCATGCCAAACCTATAACGTTGCCTCCTCCACATAACTTGATGCTGGAGGAGCGGGCTCTCGGAGAAACAATGCCGAAGAATAAATGGGCGATCAAGTGTGGGAATATGGAGAAATAAAAAATGATTCTTCCTAACATTTTTTAAACAATAAGGGTAAATGGTTTTTTTTAAAATTTCAAAATCCCTGTTTGGTCTAGGGACCTGACTTAGGATTATGGAAATTGAAAATCATGAATTGTCCTTTTGCATTTTCAATGGTCTTTTCTAAGATTTTTTTCAAAATAAAACTATATAAACAAGTCAAAATGTGATTTATGTAGTTTGATCTTTTTCCCTCTTTGCAAAAAAAAATTTGGAGCTAGGCTCAACCTAAATATTAAATTTTAAATTCAAAATATTCACTAAAAATCATTTAATTGATATGAGAGGTTATGCTTTTCTTTCTTTCTTTTTTGAATTATTCTTGATAATGCTTCCAAAACATAAAAATTCGTTTCACTTAAGCGAATCAAATTTTATTTTATTATATATTGATATTGGTATATATACATATATTGAAAAACCAAGTTATAGAGAAATAAAATTGAGAGTGGAGACTAGATACGGTAGTAAAGTTATTTTACCTGGTCACATTTTGAAATTTTAAATTGGGTTAATAACTTAATTAGAGATTTGTTGAATTTGCTAACATAATTTAGAATTTTCCTATTTCAAACAGCTTTTAATGTAATTTCCCCTTTGTAAAATTAACGATTACATTTTAATTATTTCATTTAAAGATTTAAATTTTAATTTAATGTGCAGAAATGAAATTGCCCTAATAAATATATCTATTGTATGGGAAAAATTTAATACTAGGAGCAGTAAGAAATGACATCCCAAAAACTTCAAATGAATCATGGATGTGAAATGGAGAGTGAGTATTATAAAACGGAATTTTAATTATTTACATGTAATGATAATTATGATAAATATATATCGAGCTAAATGCACTTGGAAAGGGAAAATGACAAAAAAAGTATCTGGAAAATCGTGAATCTCATAAAGGTAATTCAAAATTTAAAATTTCATGTCACCAAAAAAAAAAAATTTAAAATTTCAGAGAGATGGTAGTTTCTCACGCGTCTTAGCAAACTTTAAAAGAAATGACCTGAATAACCCTGTAACCCATAAATTCAATGTTAGTGTAGGATTTGATCAAGAGGGAGTGAATTGGTCACTTTAGAAAATAAATCGAAAATCACAGAAATTAAAAATGAAGTCACCGAGAATGCAGAAGGAGAATAAACACGGAGGTTTATCTTGGTTCGGTCCTCTCTGACCTACATCCAATCCTCAGAGCTCCTTTGATATTTGCAATCCACTAATAACAATCAAACTAGCTCCATGAGTCTTTACAATCAAGGAGTGATACTCCCCCTCACTGATTGCAAGAAAATAGAGACCTTCACACTCTGTTTTTGACAAACTCACAGCCCAACAATCTCAAAGCCCCGACCTTGAGTTTCTCACAAAATACAAGAATGAATCACAAGATTAAACTCTCAAAAGGGTAGATGTGCTTATCACTGAAGCTCACAGAGAATTTTGAATATCACAGAAGATAGGAGGCGTATGAACAATAGCGTAGTTTTTCATCGTCGTCTTCCATCTTCAATGCTTATCTATTTATAGTTGAGGTTATTCAATGTGTCCATTAGAGAGAGCCGAATAACTGTTACTCAGATTGAATAGCAGTTGTCTCTGGTTAGTGTGCATTAAATGCTGTAATAAATGCGTTTCTTTGACGACGGCAGAGTCTGAGAAGGTTTTGATTTCATCTCGTTTGTCGGAGATCTTCACCCGTCACGCTTATACCTGTTTCATAGGTTAGTGATCATGCATTTATGGTGGCAGGTAAGTTTTTAAAACTTTGACATTAATAAGGAAAGATTTGGTAAAAAGTAAAGTTCAGTGTCAGACGCTGCTGTCAGATAGAGGTAGAACTCGAGTTCAAGAATTCTCATAACTCGAGTTCTGCTTCATGAGTTCTGAGCAATTTGAAAAGTTGTGTAATGAAACTTCAAGTTTTCATAATGCCAAACTCAAGTTTAGAAAACTTTAAAATGGAAACTCGAGTTTACAATGAAAGTTTCATAATGTAGTTTTAGAACTTTTATTTGGAAACTTGAGTTCAGAATGCAAGTTATGAAACCATGTTGAAAAACTTGAGTTTTAAATAAGCATGACTCAAGTTTTATAATAAGAATTGGTCAATCAATTGAGAAAAGCACGAAACTCAAGTTTTGTTAAATGAGGAACTCGAGTTATTAAAACTATAATGCCAAAACTTCCAGTTTTCAATTCAAGTTTTGTAAAATAGTTTTGGAACTCGAGTTGTGCACTTCTGGAACTCAATTCTACTACAGCAAAGTCATTCTCAGTGATTCAAAGACACAAAACTCGAGTTCTGTAGTCCTGGAACTCGAGTTGTCACAACTTGAAGTTGGAAACTCAAGTTGCCCTTGAATTTTTGGAAAACTCAACTTCTACCACATATATTCCTTAGACAGAGAACTTTTAGACACGAAAATTGAGTTTTAAGAAGGAGAAACTCGAGTCATCAAAACTTGTTTGTGGAAACTCTAGTTCTTGCTGGAAGTTTTCAAATTGAATGCACAAAACTTGAGTTTTAAAACACCAAACTCGAGTTTTTGAACTGAAAAACATAATTTTCAAAATTTCAAAAACATTTCCAAATCCTGCCTTACAAACTTTGAATAATTTTGTTATCATCAAAACAAGGCATCAACATTCAACACTTTACGATGTCTGATTTGGTGAGAAAGTAGTGGACTTCATTCGAATGAACCATGGCTTCATTCAAATGGAGGCCACTTTTTAAACAGTACAAAAAATGGTGCGGTTTAGAAAGCATACTTTCTAAACCATTCATATAAAAAATGATTTAGAAAGTCCAGCTTCATTCGAATGAGTTTTAA
>JANTPZ010123215.1:0-28539 GCA_025593235.1 Vachellia pachyceras | reverse complement strand
ATCCTCCTCATCACTATCACCTGCCAAGTCCCTAAAAAACCCTAGAACCTCGTTCTCCGGACTTTTTCCGTCGGCGGGGGAGAAGGGATTGGTGGATTCAAAAGGCGATTCAGAGTCTTCGTCGTCCCTGCGAAAGATGTGAACAGAGGTAATCTCATTATCGGCGAAACTAACACGGCGTGCTCTCTTCTTTTTGAACGCAATGGTTTCATCTTCCGTTTCTGTGTTGTTGGAAGGGTCCATTGCAGGCAGTGGCAGAGAGGAGCTTTGAACTTGGCATGCGTATCACTATGAAATATCACACAAGCCTCGCATAAAAAAAAACTTCAAATTTGCTAAAAGCGGGATAGTTTTTGAACCAGAAGTCACCAATTATTATTATTTTGAAAAATTATATTTATGCTCCATGATATTTTAGGGCAAAAGTTTATACTCCACTTTAGGAATGGGAAGGCGGGTTAGCCTGCAACTCGGCAGTTTTAATTTTTTTAAAAAATGAAAATAAATTATTTTTTATTTTTTGTCTATTTTTTATGAGATAGTATATTTACATGATTCTCTCTCCAATTTCATCAATAAATTTTCAATAATTTCTTAAAAAATAAAGTTTAATATTATTTTTTTTGAAAAAAATATTAAAATGAAAAAAGAAGTAAAAAAACATATAAAATATGTATTTTTAAAAAATAAAACGGTGGGTTGGCAGACTGAAATTAGTCCGCCCCCGGCCAACCCGAACCCTTAGGCAGGGTTGACGGGTTTGGCCCGTGGCTCAACCCGTTTTCCATCCCTACTCCACTTAGATGGGATGAAAACTTTAAATAAAAGGCAATGAAACGACAACAAATGGAGAGAAGAGAAAGCATTATCACCTCTCTTACTTTAATAGAAGAAAGAAAATATGTAGGAAAGAAAATGAAAAAAAATAGCTTGATAACTAAAATATTATTAGTCCTATGTGAAAATCTATTAGCAGTAATAAAATCAAATTAGCTTGGTAACTAAAATATATTACCAATATAACTAAAATATATTAGGTTTAAAATCAAATTAAATATCATAATGGAAAAGTTATATTAACATTGATATCGGTAAATAATTAAAAAATATATTAATAGTAATCTCAGTAAATAATTTAATAAAAATATTTTTTCAAGGTATTGTATTTTAAAACAAAATAATGTAGATAAAAGTATTATTTTTAAGGTTGTGATGGTTTTGGTAATAAATTTAAAAAAAATTAAATTAGATATTATAATACACCTTAAAGCTTATTCTTAAAAAAAAGCAAATCAAACAAAATTTTAAAAAATATTAGAGGTTAAAATTAACGAAGAAGAACATGAGTATAGATAAGGGAATGAAGTTTTCTTCTCATTTTCTCTCCGTATATTGACTGAGTTCCAAAATTCATTTTCTCTCCCATTTTTCTTTCCTTTCACTTTTCTACTCTATCCAACAATATCTCCTTGAAAAAAGAGGACTAGAATTTTGTTGATTTAATGAATTTAAAAATATTGACGTATTTAGCAATTGTCTAAAGGCTACTAGTTTGATCAAAATGAAGTATACGAGCTTGTTTGGAAGTCCGATGAAGAATAATTTTTATAGAATTTAATGAATTTAAAAATATTGACGTATTTAGCAATTGTCTAAAGGCTACTAGTTTGATCAAAATGAAGTATACGAGCTTGTTTGGAAGTCCGATGAAGAATAATTTTTATAGAATTTAATGAATTTAAAAATATTGACGTATTTAGCAATTGTCTAAAGGCTACTAGTTTGATCAAAATGAAGTATACGAGCTTGTTTGGAAGTCCGATGAAGAATAATTTTTATAGAATTTAATGAATTTAAAAATATTGACGTATTTAGCAATTGTCTAAAGGCTACTAGTTTGATCAAAATGAAGTATACGAGCTTGTTTGGAAGTCCGATGAAGAATAATTTTTATAGAATTTAATGAATTTAAAAATATTGACGTATTTAGCAATTGTCTAAAGGCTACTAGTTTGATCAAAATGAAGTATACGAGCTTGTTTGGAAGTCCGATGAAGAATAATTTTTATAGAATTTAATGAATTTAAAAATATTGACGTATTTAGCAATTGTCTAAAGGCTACTAGTTTGATCAAAATGAAGTATACGAGCTTGTTTGGAAGTCCGATGAAGAATAATTTTTATAGAATTTAAGGTAAAATATAGGTTTTGGAGAACAGATTTTGGAAGTTTTATAGGGTTCAAAGTAAAGCATTGGTCTTGGAGAATATATTTTGGAAGTAAAGCCTAAGTTTTGGAGAATAGATTTTGGAAGGATAATTTTACGATTTTCGAGGTAAAATATATGTTTTTGAAATGTGATTGTATTTGGGAAGTTAGTGTGATGTCGTTTGGCAAATTGCCATAAGCACTTATAACCACATTCAACAGTGTTTTTCCGCAAAACGAGACAATCTCCTCCATATATTTGCCTCGGCTTGTGTGAAAGTACCTATAAGTACTTCTCCACCGCGTTGCCAAACGGACCCACTAGCTTTTACAAAGTTCGAGGCAAAAAGTAAGTAGGAAAAAGGTAACAGAAAGAAAGAAAAAAAGATGAAAGAGAAAATTTATTATGAGAAAATGTGGATTTGACAAGAAAATAGTATTTTTAAAACATAGGTTTTAAGTAATTGGAACCTAGATTTTGAAAATCAGCTTCAAAGTAGCCTGTAGCTGACAAAAAAAAAATCAAATTGAAGTAAGGAACTAACCATCCTCACTGTTAGCGCAAATAATAATTCAGCATGAGTAAAGGTATCTATTGTGTGTCTGGAATATGGATGCAAGGTCAGGTAAAAAAAAGAAAAAGAACATGGATGCAAGGGAAAAACAATTGTCATTCAAAACTATGGTTTTACAAAAAAAAAGTATCCAAACACCTTTAGAAATTTGAAAAGTGATTAATTATGTCAAACCATGGGTTTGATGTCGGAACCATTGTTTTCATTAAGGATGTGCTTGATTTTCCATAAAAATGATTTTTCTCAAAATAGATTTTGAGTAGAATAGATTATGTCAAAGAAAGATATTTTGATAAAATGAAAGCGTTTGGGGTAAATTAATGAAAGCGATTTTGATAGATTTTAAGTGATTGTATTTTTACATGAAATTTTTATTTTTGTAAAATTATATTATATATTATAAATTATATAAATAAGTGTTCTAATATATATATATATATATCATGTATATGCTATTAATAAATGAAAATGTAAATTAAATGTGTACTTTATATAATTATCATATTACCTTGCCTCCTTTCTCATAATTTATACATGAAAAAGTTATTGTAATAACAACTGCTCAAACATGTTCAATTTATCAATATCATTGTTTTACACAATTTTTTATTACTTTTTAAAGCTATTATCTAAAAGCTAAATCACATACACAATAAAACAAATAGTCAAATACACTCATCACTATTGTAGATATTTTCAATACTCATGGAGAGCTAGCTTTACTAAGTTATTGACTAAAAGGACCTAACACAATCAACTTTTTAATGGTGCAAATTTAGTTATAATCAATTAATAAGGGTGTAAATTTAGCAACGTCGTTAACCCTCCCTTAATTCTATTGATAAATCCAAATTTTGTATGAAGAAAATGCACATAATATTAACCTCTTAGTATTCTAATTGGGCTTTATTGAGTTAATATGCTAATAATTGATAATGGAGATTGATTGCTGTTTTTTATGTTATTTCTTTATCATTTCTAAAATTTCTCTAAAAGATCTATAATATTCTTGAGTATATGATTTTTTTTTGTGCATTGTGTAGGACAAGTTTGGATATTAAGTGAGAGAAAAGGAACGCAACATTTTGGTCAGTTTTCCAAGCAATAGAGGAGTAACTAATTGAACAATGGCGCCAAAATAACCAGAGGGGAAAAAATCAGCTGACTATCTTTACTGTGCTCATTTCCATCCCTTTGAACCAGAGAGCGTCGGCACAGTGAGGAGTAAAGTGTTTATCACTGTTCTCTATTTTTGCATATCTATCCACTCCCTTGTGAGCAGTCCGTGTTTCTTCCTGAGAGACCTTCCCTAAATCATCCCACCCCACCAAGTGTACGCCTCAGAACTCCTCATCTCAATGAGGACAGCTTTACCACTTTTATTCCAGACTACTCTTCAACTCATGCCACTTCATTTTTGGTGATATTCTTTTCTTCTCATCCGTTTATCCTCTGTTAAGCTGTAAACTATAGAATAAGGGTCTATATGTAAATAGCATTGTAAGTTTGTTAGAATATTTTCTATTATAGGATTGTGCTGTCAGTGGCCGTTGCAATCTCTGTTAGATGGTTGTTAGATTGCACTCTCTGTGTATTCTCTGAAAGCATGTGCAGTTATCTATAAATATAGAACACTACTGAGCGCATATTTGTGTGCTCCATATTTCCTTCATACACTACTCTCTCCATTTTTTCACTTGGTATCAGAGCACAGTGAATCATGTCGTCCTCCTCATCTTCATCCATTGAATCCGCCTCCTCTGCGGCACCACGAACCTACACTATGTTCAGCTCCTCTAGTCAGACCACCGCGATCAAGTTGGATCGCTCCAACTTCCTAATATGGGAGTCTATCGTTCTTCCTTTAATTGAAGGCAACAGACTTGAGGGACATATCGACGGCACGACCAAAGCGCCTCCAAAGCTTGTTTCAGATGCCACTGGATCGAAGCTCAATCCTGACTACACTGAGTGGTTTGCAGTGGATCGCCTCCTTGTCGGTTGGCTGCGAAACACGATGACTCTAGATGTAGCCGCTCAACTACTCCACTGTCACACAGCGGCCGATCTTTGGACTGGAGCTCGTACACTGACATGCGCCTCCACCAAGGCAAGGATTATGGTTGTTAAAAACGAACTCCACAACACTCGAAAAAACGTGTTGACAATGGAAGAATATCTCAACAAAATGAAGAATCTCTCTGATGAACTTGCGCTCGCCGGATCACCATTAGCCACTGATGATTTGATTTTACATACTCTGAATGGTCTCGATGCGGAGTACAATGACATTGTAGTTAAGCTCATAGACAAACCAGATCTCTCTTGGGTTGAAGCCCAGCAGCTCTTCTGGCCTTTGAAACTCGATTGAATCAGCTGAGTCATTTTTCAAATTTAAGCATTCAACCCTCTGTTAACTTTGCTCAGCATGATGGTCACTCCAGAAATTGGCGCGGTGGCTCTTGTGGTTTTCGCAATGGTGGACGTGCTCGTGGACGACGAGGTGGTCATCCGTTTTGCAGTCATTGTCAACGTCCTGGCCACACATTAGCCACCTGCTATTATCGCAATGATCGTGTTTCTCCACCTGAATTTGCTGGTCGTTACTCTGCTCCACAGGCTCATTTTGCTACTCCATACACAGCTGTTGATCCTGCATGGTACATGGACAGTGGCGCCAACTATCATGTTACACCTCAATCTAAGCAGCTGGATCACGTCACACCTGTAGGTAAGTTGCATCTCACTACATGTACGGGTAAGAAAAGCTCCATTCTAGGCATTGGCTCCCTTTCCATCCCTTGTGCAAACTCAAAACTCAATCCCAAGGATGTGTTGTATGTTCCCTCTGCTAACAAAAATTTGATAAGTATAAATAGACTTGTTCGAGATAATCGTGTGCGAGTGGACTTTACTAATAAGAGCTGTGATGTGAAGGATCTGGAAACAGGCTCACTCCTGATGAGAGGGAAGCCCAAGGACGGTCTATATCCAATGGTGGCAAGTCTGGAAACCAACACACAAGCTGAACCGAAGGTCTTCATGGCTCAAGTATCAAATCCTGAGACAAGCTCTATGTCTGCTTCAAAGATTCAACACTGGCATCACGTTCTAGGACATCCTAGCACTAAAATTTTGAATCAAATTCTGCAAAGTTGTAATATCTCGAAAGTAATGGTAGATGAGAGATATGTATGTGAAGCTTGTCAACTAGGCAAATCAAAGTTTCTTCCATTTCCTCACTCTGTGTCTCAATCATGCTCTCCATTTGAACTAGTACACACAGATTTATGGGGTCCTGCCCCAATCCCCTCGACTGGTGGTCATCGATTTTATGTCCATTTTCTGGATGATTATAGCCGTTACACTTGGTTGTACCCACTGAAACACAAGGGAGAAACATTACATGCGTTTAAGCATTTTAAAGCACTCATTGAAACTCAATTCAACCGGAAGATTAAGACACTCCAATGCGACAATGGCACTGAATTTAGGCCTATTATTCCTATTGCCCATGAGGAAGGTATTCAGCTTAAATTCACATGTCCCTACACATTAGCCCAAAATGGCAGGGTCGAACGAAAACACCGTCATATCGTAGAGATGGGATTGACCTTACTGGCGTATGCTCACATTCCCCCTGAGCGGCTACATCTAGAGTGATGTAGCCTATGGTCACGAGAGGTAAAGATGGCATTACTAGGCCCAAATACCCCTTTGTTGGGCTCTTAGAGGCCGAAGACTCTGCTACCTTGGCCACCAGCTCAGAACCTCAAACAGTCGGTGATGCTCTCTCATCTCCATCTTGGTGGAGAGCTATGGCCGATGAGTTCGATGCGCTGAGTCGAAACAACACATGGACACTTGTGCCTTTCCAGAATCAAAAACTTATAGACTGTAAGTGGGTCTTCAAGACTAAGTTCAAGCCAGATGGGTCCATTCTGAAACACAAGGCACGCCTCGTCGCTAAGGGGTTTCAACAAACGCCAGGAGTCGATTTTGGTGAAACATTCAGTCCGGTGGTCAAGGCAACAACAATCAGACTGATTCTGACGATCGCTGTTACCTTTGAATGGGAGGTTCGCCAATTAGACGTCAACAACGCGTTTCTGAATGGCCTACTACAAGAGGAAGTCTATATGCATCAACCGGAGGGATTTGTCGACAAACGGCGGCCAAATCATGTCTGTAAGTTAACTAAAGCGATTTATGGTTTACGTCAAGCCCCTAGAGCTTGGTTTGATCGACTGAGGCTCACCTTACTAAGTTGGGGATTTAAGAATGCTAAGAGCGACATTTCCCTGTTTATGTTTCAAAATCACAAAATAACTGTCTTTACTCTAGTTTACGTTGATGACATCTTGGTGACTGGGAACTGCTCAACATATGTGAATGATTTTGTGCAAAAATTGAATAGAATGTTTTCTCTGAAAGACTTGGGACAAGCCTACTATTTTCTCGGCTTAGAGGTCTATCGAAATCATTATGGCATTTATCTCAACCAGACTAAGTACACTATTGATCTGCTAAAGAGATTTGGCATGGATGGCTGTGCACCAGTGTCAACCCCCATGGTTATAGGCCGAATGATCTCCTCCAATGATGGTGAACCACTGGACAATCCCACTGAGTACAGGCAAGCGATAGGATCCTTACAATATCTCACCACTGCACGCCCAGATATAGCGTATGCGGTAAATAAGTTAAGCCAGTTCCTATCTCAGCCTAGAACGAGTCATTTTCAAGCTGTCAAACGTATCTTTAGATACTTGAAAGGAACCTGCAGTCTTAGGCTACATCTAAAACCATTCAAAAACTTTCAGCTGGTAGCTTACACTGACGCCGACTGGGCCTGTGATACAGATGATAGAAGGTCAATGGTTGGGATGTGTGTGTTCTTGGACAATACTTTGGTCTCTTGGTCATCTAGAAAACAGAAGGTTGTATCTAGGTCAAGTGCTGAATCTGAATATAGGAGCTTAGCTGATGGATCTGCAGAAATTATATGGATTGGATCAGTTCTGCATGAGATTGGTCTTCTTCTCAAAATACCCTCCATAATCTGGTGTGATAATCTTAGTGCCAGAGCTTTAGCCTCAAACCTTGTCCAACACGCTAGAAGTAAGCACATTGAAATTTATGTGCATTTTGTGAGAGATTTGGTTCAATCTGGAGCTATTGATATCAGATACATCCCCTCAGCTCTACAAATTGCTGACTGCCTTACCAAACCTTTGGCTCAACCACCACTCCAGTCATTCAAGAACAAACTTGGGCTGGCGATTGCACCCTCTCGTTTGAGGGGGAATGTTAAGCTGTAAACTATAGAATAAGGGTCTATATGTAAATAGCATTGTAAGTTTGTTAGAATATTTTCTGTTACAGGATTGTGCTGTCAGGGGCCATTGCAATCTCTGTTAGATGGTTGTTAGATTGCACTCTGTGTATTCTCTGAAAGCATGTGCAGTTATCTATAAATATAGAACACTACTGAGCGCATATTTGTGTGCTCCATATTTCCTTCATACACTACTCTCTCCATTTTTTCACTTCCTCCGACCACCACGCCTCCAAATCTCATCTCCTTTTCCCAGTTATCCAACCCACACGCCTGCTGGTTCTATCTCTTTAATCCATTGCAGATTTTACCCCACTCTTCCATCACTTTCTCCACTCCGCCGTACTCCACATTTTCAGTCCGTCATCTTCCTCACTATCCACCATACTTCCAGATTTCATCTTGCTCTCCATCATTCCGGTTGTTTTCCCTCACCACCTCCGTCTCATTCTAACTCATTTTCTCTGTTCATCACCATCAGCTTCCACCTTCCCTTTGTCTCAAGCCCTTCATCTTGATCGTGCCATGGCAACACCTAGAGGCCAGTTCATTGTTGCTGTTGCTATGAGATCTTTGATGTCTATCTGATCCTCTTGCTCTCCAGGAGTTCTGGCCAAGCCCGAGCCTCACCTAGTAGGGAGTTTATTTCATTCTCCTCATTATATTTGACTTGATCTGTAATGAAATATTAGGATGTTTGGGATTATAGACTCATATTGTATTTCGCTTCTGTGCCAGTTAGAACCTTGTGACTGGATCTATCAATATCAGTTTAGAGATTATCTTCTTGACTAAGATTAGCATCATTCATTTTTTTTGTGGTTGATTAACTATTAAAGACTGACTGTTGTGAACAATTGTGGAGTAATTTTTATCAACATTACTTTTGGAAGTGGATGAATACTATTTCTGTTGATTCTGTTCATATGTTTTCTAACTGTTGCGATATGAGATGTTTGGTGTGAATATATATTAGAATAAGGCAATGAGGGCAGATCCATAAATCTTGGGAAGCATTTTTTATACCAATTCACTTTCTTGTTTTAGCCCTACTGCATTACAGTTTGAGTAATAAGGAAATCAAACTAAATAATAGTTTAGAAAATGGCCTTAATTCAGATTTGAATGACATAAATAATTTCATTCCTTAATTTGTTGAATTAATTTGCTAACTAATTGCATAGAGACATTTAAGCTCCTTAGAGATCGACTTTGAGATTATGCCACTATTTACATAATTTGAGTATTAAATTTGATCTTTAAACGACTATAACCAATATATTTTAGGGTCTAAAGTTTCATTTTTAGATAATTGAAGTAATCAAAACTATTCATTTTTCCTACCAACTTGATGTATTACAACTTTGTACAGGGTTTATATTTATGTTGATGTATTACATTTGTACGTTGTGTTGCATTACCTACCAACTTCTTGTTGGTTAAATGTCAATAGTATATTTAAATTAGTTTATTAATTCATCGACATTTTGTTTAAGGCAGTCATTTGGAGACAACGATCATGATATAGCACAATTTAATGTGAGTGTGAGAAATGATGATGCATTGTACTCCTTCGGTCTTAAATATATGACATATTTACATAATTTGATTAGATTAAGAACGATATTTAAGTTAGTTAATATGAGATATTTTTTCTAAGATACCCTAATCATTTTTCTTAATTCCCTCCCCTTCGTCTCATAATTGGTTATTGTTGAATAATATTAATAAGGGTAATTTGGGAAAAACTTGATAAAAATAAAAAATAAATCATACATTTAGTATCAAGATCAACTCACATCAAACAAAAAAAAATCAACTGCTCAATTAGATCATATATTAAGGATTATAGGAGTATTTTAGAATCAACTTTTTATTGGTGTTCCCTCTGCTGAAATAATTAGAAATGTTTCAAAAGTTATATCACTTGTGCCAACTTGCAACAAGTGATTCAAGTTAAGATGTCATAAATTAGTTTGGGAGAATCCTAGAAAAAACCCATTAAAAATGTAAACGAGCAAATCAGGGTTTCAAGTTTGAATAATCTCACATTAAGACATTGGATTAAATAGAGATTTCGAATTTTAGCAAAAAGACAATTTTATCCATGAAATATTTTTTTAAAAAGTGGGAAGTAAGGCAAGATTCAAAAACCATAAGGAAGAGGAAGTGTTGGGATTAGAACACACACGCAGCGGAAGAAACAAATTTCAAAAATTCTCTAGTCCCTTTTTTGGATCTATCAGAGTCATTTAGATAGAGTAGTTAGGATAATACCTTATTTTGCAGTTCTTAAATTCGCAGCAAGCAATAATATTTTAGCGGTTCTTGGAAATCCGATTCTAAGAGCCAACCTTATTTGATCACCTCCCTCTATTGATATCCACACGAACGGTCCCCAACAACGGCAGCGTGCTAGCGTCCTTTGTTAAGGTGGTTGTAACCTAAGAGGGGGTGAATTGGGTGTTACAAAATTTTTCGTTAAATCAAAGAGTAAATAAAAACAAAGTCATATAAAGAAAGAGTATATCAGAGAAGATGAACAGAATGATTTATCTTGGTTTAGTCCTCCTAACATACATACAGTCCTCAGCGCTCCTCTGAGATTTTTCAATCCACTAACAACAACAACAGGCTTCTTAAGCCTTTACAATGGAAATCACATTCCCCCTCACAAACTGCACTATAACAGAGGCCAACATGCTCTGTTTTCTCAACTCAAACTCAGCCCAAACAATCTCAAGATTCCAATCTTAAGTTTCTCATGGAAATACAATGAGTTTGGATGAATTAATATATTCTCTCAAAGAGTGGATAGATAAACAATGAAGCTCTCGGAGAAGTATAATATCAGATTCCTAATGTTGTGGGATTTCTTCAAATCCACACTGTTATTTGTTCGGTGACTCCATATACTTCGTCTCACTTTTCTCTGTTGGTTGCTTCCTCCTATTTATAGATGTTGTCAAAATATATTCGTTGGAGAAGAGCGTTGTATTTTCTGTTCAGCTTTGGGTCTTGTGCTCTACTTTTCAAACTTGGTTTGTTCTGACAAATTTGTTTGATGAAAGAGAAAAAGCAGTCATTGGATTCCTGACAAGAAGCAAGTATTGTTGAAGAAGATTAATCCATTAGAAAGTGTTTTGCTTCCGTTACACTTCCACTTCAACGTTTGATGTTGAACATTTAATGCTTCAATAAATGCAGTTCAACCAACGACGAAGAAGATGACCATTTAGCATTATATCGGAGAGATCTTTAGTAATCCTCAGTAGATTATCAATGTTCAATATGTCAACTAACATGCATTTCTGAGAGCATGTGAAATTCAAATGATCTAAGCACAAATAAGGAAAGATCTAGTAAAATGTAGGCTTAGCTGTCAGACAGATATATTGTCAGATAAAGTAATTCTCGAGTGTCATGATCCAATGCTCGAGTATTGGAATGTCATGTTTTAAAAGAAAAGCCCAATGCTTTTGCTAAATGCTGGAGCATAGAAGAAAGTATTAGAAAGTGCGTTACGATGCTCTAGTACTTAGGCACAATACTTCTAGTAATGTCAATACTTTTAGTTGTGCTCGAGCATTAGAAAAAGTATTGTAAGTGAAAACATTCAGTGCTTGAGTATTGAAACTTAGTACTTAAGCACTTGCTAATGCTTTTGACATTGCTCAAGCATTTTGTGAAAGTGTTGAAGAAATAAAATGTTTAAAATATTCAATACTCGAGTACTAGATTTTGGTGCTTGAGCATTGTGAATGCTTTCACCACTGCTGGAGCAATATCAAAAAGCACAAGAGAAAAAAGCTAAAGTTGGAGCTCGATGCTCGAGCATTGGCAATATTTCCTATGATGCTTGCAGCATTCTTTAACAGCACTATGTATAAAACACCTCAACACTCGAGTACTGAGTTCTAGTGCTCGAGTACTGTGAATGCTTTTACTTCTGTTGGAGCAATTTCAGAAAGTATAGGAGGAAAAACTGAGTTTAGAGCCCGATGCTTGAGCATTAAGTGCTAATGCTCAAGCATTGGCAATACTTCTTGTTATGCTTGAGTATTTCGTGAAAGCATTGAGTCACAGAAGCACGATGCTTGAGCATTAAGTCTCAATGCTCAAATGCTAGCACTGCTTTTGGTCATGCTCTAGCACTAATGCAAGTATTGAAAAGAAAACTTGATTTCTAGAGCTTGATACTCGAGCATTGAGTCTCAGTGCTTGAGTATTAAGGTCATGGTCAAGATTCATTACTAAAAAGGGTCTTTAGCAGTGTTTCATTAGTAGCGGTTAATAAAACCGTTACTAAATCATGACTTTTGTAGCGGTTTAAGGTCAAAGCGCTACTAACATGAAACGACAATTTAGAGCTGAATTTTATAGTGATTAAAAGCCACTACTAAAACGAAACGCAAATTTGTAGCGTTTATTTTGCAAATTTGCAGCGGTTTTCATAAATGCAAACAATTGCATAAACGAAAGGTAGTCAGTGGTAGTGGTTACAATAGCGGTTATCAAAACCGCTACTGTTTTGCATCTCAATTTTTACCGGTTTCTTCAAAAACAACCGTTGCAAAAAATGAAGTCTCTCAATTAGCAGCGGTTCAAACAAATATATGCTAAATAGAGCCATTTCCCAAGTAGGGGCGCTAATTTTGCAACAGTTTTGGTAGCGGTTTTGACATAACTGCTAATAATTTGAAGCGGTTTGTCTAAAACCGCTACTAAATCAATGCCTATATAAACCCCTTCCCCCTCACTTCATCACTTTTGTCTTTTATAAACATCATATCAGAGAGCAAATTTTCGAGTTTCCTAATTTTTTTTAGATATTCAGCTTTTTTTAAGGTTAGTTTTAAATTTTTTATGTATTTAATTTTATATAATTTTTTATTTATATTTTTTATTTTTTAGATTTTTGATTTATTTTTAATTTTTTATTTATTTTATTTTAATGAATTTTTTCAAATGGCTGATCAGGAGCGCAGTCAGAGGCATGGGAAGGAGCTTATGTTCCCAGAGAGTGGAGATGGTCAGGAGGAGGTCGGGGACGTTATGTTGAGCGTCGACGAATTCAATGTCGGTAATATCAACGTCTCATTCCAAGAGGCTGAGATGTTTGAGGACCAAGACATCGAGAGGGACCAAGGATTCCGACGCCCTTCTGCAGGTTGATCCACTAGGTTTGAGGTCGACGTTCAGGGTAAGTAAACAATTAATACATTATTTAATTATAATGGTTTATTTAATTTGTTTATTAATTAAAATGATTTAGTTAATTTTTTATTAATTAAAATAATTTATTTAATTTGTTTATTAATTTAAATTATTTATTTAATTTGTTTATTCAAATTATTTATTTAATTTGTCTATTAAATTTTATTTAATTATTTTTATGAAATAATTGTATAAATTCAATTTTCAAATCCGATAGGGGCGACCTTTACGAAGAAGCTCACACTGAGGGATGTACACCAACTCCCTAGTGGGCAGAGGGTTATCGTGCAGTGGGATGACATCACCCGGCAGCCACGGGGGAAGGGCATTCAGCTCTTCAACCGCTACCCGGCAGTAACTTTAATTTTAAAATCTGTTGCAGGGCAAATTTGTTGTACGAGATACGCACAAGGAGTTCGCCATCTCGAAAATGGGGGAAGGGTGGAAGAACAAGTAGAATCGCATGTACCACCAAAAGGAGGGGACAAGACGAGGATGATCCAGGAGTTGGAGGCCGACGTCTCAGACACGGTCGATGCAGCAGAGTGGGTTAGATTTGTCCAATTCAAGAGGTCGTAGGAGTAGGTCGAAGCTGGTCCCGGCAGACAATCTACCACATGGCAGGATCTAAGCCGTTCTTCGTCATGTACTTGGAGCTGGATGAGGCGGCACGGAAGAAGGGCGGAAGGGCGATCTACGGGGAGAGGTTTAATTAATTTTTAAATCTGTAGTTTTGTATAATTATTTAGTAATTTTATAATTAATTTTTGAAATTAGTAATTTTATAAATAATTAGTAATTTCATAATCAATTGTAATTATTTTGTAATTTTGATAAATATTTAGAAATTTTTATAATTAATTGTTAAATTATTAAATTAATTTTGAAATTAGTAATTTTATAATTATTTAGTTATTTGATAATTAATTTTTAAATCGTACGTTGAGTTGAGGGAGTCTCAGGGGTCAGTTGTAGATCCCACTGCCTATTTGAGGGTGGCCATGGAGGGGCGTGAAAAGCACCCCGGCCAACTCCCAGGGTTTGGGTTTAAGGCGATCCGAACCATTATCTGTGGAGTCAAGGATATGGGCTGGACTTCCTCCTCTGCTGCTGCGTACCAGGTGACTACATCTGGAACTCGGAGGCACAATAGCAACAACAGATGGAGCAGTCGTTCACATCGTGGGTGCAGGAGGTAGAGACTCGAGTGCGCTCCGAGATGCAGTCCCAGATAGAGATGTGGAAACAGGTTGCGAATGTCATGTAGTAAATGGCATTCCAGGCTACCTTCCCTGGCTCTGCTCCACCTGAGCTACCTCCACTGCCGGCCATGGCCCCCACCCCCAGTACCTCTACCACTCCCAACCCGAGGATCCCCAGCCTTTTAGCCCCAGTGGACAGTTAATTTTTTGTATTCTTTTTTTTTAATTTTATCCAAATTTTGTTTATATATTTAAAATTTTGCCTTATTATTCAACTTTATTTAATTGAGATTTTAAATTTTATTAATAGTATAATTTTACAAATTAAAGCTAAATACATATTTAATTAACAAATAATTTTTCAAGTTAAAGTAGAAGAAATTTTTATTCTGAAATTAAATGATTTGTTTTAAAATTTGATTCACTTTACTTAAATTTAAATAAATTAATTAATTATTATTTAAATTTATTAATATTAAAATTTTGAATAATTATTATTAATTTTTAAAACATGAATTAATTATTACTAATATTAGCAGCGATTATAAACTGCTGTAAATTTTTAAAAAAATTTCTTGCCAAATCAGATTTCTTGCCAAATTCTCCATTCTTCCTCAAATTTCTATTTCTGATCACACCTTATTATTCTTGGTGATATTGCACTCAAGTCTCATGTGATAGATAAGTCATGGATCAGGTTTCCTCGCACGTCCGCTCGATATTTGGCCAGATTAAACAGTTTCTCGAATTTTGTTGATAGACATGGCAAGATTAATGGTAAGATTTCATGTTATTGCTCTAAATGTAATTTCAAAAAATGGCATGTTAAAGATGTTGTTAGGGAACACTTGATAGTTAAGCCGTTCCCTCAAAGTTACAAAAACTGGGTATATCATGGAGAAACCGGTGATGTCTTGAGAGAGTGTACTCCTGCATTCTCGCAAATAGGAGTGGAAGAGAATCGGGTTGACCCCGTCAATGATGCACTTCATGATGCTTTTGGGGTTCATAACAATGTAGTCACAGATGAAGTGCAAGGTCCAAAACCTCAGAATATGAGGAACGCGGAAGCTCATACTTTCTTTGAGCTCATGAAAGAAGCTGACAAAGTTTTATATCCTGGGTGTGGAAAATACTCCAAACAATCTTTTTTATTTAAATTGTATCACATTAAGTGTCTGTGTGGTATATCTGATAGGGAAATGTCGATGATATTAGAAATGTTGCTAAACACATTTCCTGAAGCATCGATCCCAGCATCTTTTTATAATGCAAAGAAGATTATCACTAAATTGGGTTTGAAGTATGAAAAAAATCCATTTATGTCTAAATCATTACATGCTTTATTAGGGAGAAGATGCGGATAGAGAAATTTGCAAGCAGTGTAACACCTCGAGATACAAGCCGAATGAGAAAGGGAAGAATAAGAAGAAACCTGCAAAGATTCTTAGGTATTTTCCTTTGAAGCCGCAACTTCTGAGATTATATTTCTTGACTAAAACTGCTAAGCACGTGAGGTGGCATACTGTTAAAGTGAATCCTGATGATAAGTTAAGACATCTGCGAGATTCTGAGGCTTGGAAGGGGTTTGATAAAGAATTTCCAGAGTTTGAGGTGGATCCCAGAAACATATACCTTACTCTGGCGACTGACAGATTCAATCCTTTCGGGAACCTAAGCACAAGTTATAGTATTTGGCCTGTGGTATTAATTCCATACATTTTGCCTCCTTGGATGTGTATGAAGCAGAACTTATTCATTTTGTCTATGATCATCGTAGGAAAGAAAGCAATGAGCAATGATATTGATGTATACATACAACCCTTGATGAAGGATTTGGTTGAATTATAGAATGATGGGTTGAGACATACGATGCATATGAAAAGGAGTTGTTCAAATTGCGTGTAGCTTTGTGTGTACGATAAGTGACTTTCCAGGTCTTGGAACTTTATCTGGATGGAACATGCATACTGGCCTCGCTTGTCCCGTGTGTAACTTTGATACGGAGCCATTACGCCTACCACACAGTCGAAAGTGATGCTTTATCGGACATCGCCAATTTCTTGATGGCAAGCATAGATTTAGATTGCAAAGAAATCGATTTGATGGAAAACATGAAAGAAGAGGACCACCTGTAATGTTAAGTGGTTCCGATATTTTGAGTTAGCTTACTGATAATTTTGAGTTTGGAAAAAAGGATAGTTCAGAACGAGGCAGAAGGAGACCACGTAGTACTTTGGAGGTTAAACCTGTTCAGCAATGGCGGAAGAGGAGTATATGTTTTACTCTTCCTTATTGGAAAACTAATATGTTATGTCACAGTCTTGATGTTATGCACATTGAAAAGAATGTGTGCGATAATGTTCTATACAGTTTGTTGAACGAATCTGGGAAGTCTAAAAATCATCTACGAGCCAGGAAGGATTTAGAATCCAAGGGAATTTGTCAAGATGCTTGGCCGATAACAAGTTCAACCAACAAAATTCACCAGAGGGTTCAATAGCGGTGTTGAAGAACATTAGGGTTCCTAATGGATATTCAAGCAACATTTCAAGGTGTATCAATTTGCAGTCTCGGAAGGTATTAGGATTAAAGAGTTATGACTTACACGTCATTATGCAACAATTACTACCATTGGCACTTAAAAACACATTACCTCTAGAAGTGTCAATGGTGTTGGTGGAGCTTTGTTTATTCTTCAGAAAGATTTTGTGCAAAGGCTCTTATCATTGAGGAGTTATATCAACTACAGTAGCAAATAATTCTCATATTGTGCCATCTGGAAATGATCTTCCCTCCTTCCTTTTTCACTGTTATGGTACACCTCATTGTACACATTGTCCAAGAGGTAAAACTCGGAGGCCCTGCTTAATATCATTGGATGTATCCCATTGAAAGTATTCACACACATTATTTACATATATATCACCAATTTACTAATTTATCTTAATGTTTTAACTTATTACAGGTTCTTAGGGAAATTGAAGTCATATGTTAGGAATAAGGCATCGCTAGAGGGTTCAATAGCGGAATGCTATATAGGGGATGAGGTCCTC
This sequence comes from Vachellia pachyceras, assembly GCA_025593235.1. Classification (NCBI taxonomy): domain Eukaryota; kingdom Viridiplantae; phylum Streptophyta; class Magnoliopsida; order Fabales; family Fabaceae; genus Vachellia; species Vachellia pachyceras. The sequence goes on along the minus strand of JANTPZ010123215.1, from coordinate 10,943 downwards.
AACTTTTGTTCACGGTACTTTGATGACATCAAGACATTTTTAACCGTCATCCTCATGTTGATGATTGCCCTGATATTGGTCCCTCAACATCGGCAACCAATTTGTTCCCTCCAGTTGGAAGATCAATTGGATGACATCAATACTTTAACCTCAATCCTAATGAGATGCTTCAGGCACACCGACATGTATTCATCAACTGCAGTCAAGTAGATCCTTTCATTCAGTGAGTATCAGTACCAACCTATTATCTTATTAATTTAATATATGGTTACCAACATATTATCTCATTAATTTAATATATGTTTAATTATGTCAAAGAGTTTAGAAGTTATGTCAAGCGTCAACTACGTATCAGGGCACAAACGTCCGTTGAGGTTGATATAAGGCTACATAGAGAATTCCCAAGTTGGTTTGCACGTCAAATGCGCAATGACAACAACCAACCTAGTTGATTTGACAACTCTTGCCATTGGCCCACTACAATATGCGAAAAGGTTTACTGCATACAACGTCAATGGCTTTAAGTTCTGTACAGTTTCATGCGATCAAGGTTCTCTCACCCAAAATTCCGGGGTTTTTGGGAATTTCGGTACAAGAAGTTATGCGAGCTCCAGTATTGGTGACATGCGTTTCGGAGGTGTCCCCTACTATGGAAAACTAGTTGACATCATCGAATTGAATTACTAGGGTCAATTCACCGTCACGCTATTCAAGTGTTCCTGGGTAAATATGACAACTGCTCATGGAATAACCACATATGAGTTGGGCACCACATCTGTGAATTTCTCAAGACTTATTCACACGATTGACTCTCTAGATGATGAGCCATATATTCTAGCATCAGAGGCATAACAAGTTTATTATGCCGAATATAAGAAACATAAAGATTGGAGTATGGTTGTTCATCTTAAGCCCAGAGATGTTTATGACATATAAATACCCTTCCTTTTCCCCATACGCTCTTGCGTCTAACTATATGTGATTATGCGATGGCGTGCCGTATGAGTGTATTCTCCTGGTTTACTATCTTGCTTTGTTTAATTTTTAGTGTCACTGTGTTTTTATTTAATTAATTATTTTAAATATTGTTTTGTGCTGATCTATTGCTTGTTTAATTTTGAGTTTAATTATGGATTTTTTGTTTTATTTTTTTAAAGTTTAATTTGGTCATTTTTTATTTCTTTTTACTTATTTATAATTTTTTTGTTTAAGTTTTTGTACTCAATACAATCTAAGTAGTATTAATTTTTTCGTTATAATTAAATATTTTTGCATATTTACTTTTTATTTCTTTATTAATTTTTTATTGTTTTTAAAAATATTTTTAATAATTTCATAATATTTAGTAGCGGTTCTATAACTGCTACAACTTTTCACAAATTTTTGAACTTGTCTACTTTTTTTGCCATCTAATGACATTTAACCACTACAAAAAAATGACGCGAACTACTATTTCAAATTAGCTGCTGCAAAAAATTTGGAGGAAATTTTTTTACTCTTGAAAAAAGAGGGGGAATTTCAAATTAGTAGCGTTTATGTAACCGTTTCAAATGTTTTGAGTGAAAATTTTCATATTTTTCAGCAAGAATTACCATTATAATTAGCAGTGTTTTTTTTCATATTAGTAGCAGTTATAATCCGCTACAAAATATTCATCACTCTTCCGTTATGTTGAGAATTTGTAGCGGTTATTGTATAACCGCAGCAAATTTAGTATCGGTTTATTTTATGTGCACCGCGGTTCTTTTGAGCTGCTGCTAAATCGTTTGCCACAGTGGGTTTTACAGCGATTTCTCAAACTGCCACAACCTATTCTTGTTTATAACCGCTACAAATACTAAAATGTGCTTGTTTGGGAACTTCGTTCCCAAAAGTGATGCACGTAAGCCGAGATAAAACAATCTCAAAATTCATAAAAATCATTTTGAAACCCATAAAAATCATCTTAAAATCTGCAAAACCATCTAGAAATTTGTAAACTCCTTTCTCCCAATGAAGTTCCCAAACACACACAATAACTGCTACTAATGCGTCCTTTTTTTTTGTGATTTCAGTTTATAGCTCAACTTGCAGTGGCCATAACACTCTCAATTCAACTCCAAACTTTGAAAATAATATATCAATGGAAATCCCTATAAGTCTACTTTCACATGAAATAAGAATCTATCCCAAACTGTTATATAAAGAAAGTTATGATAGATACAATAGGCAAAGGTCAGAGATAAAGTGTTCAATTTTGACCACCAAGTTTAGAAATTTATATCTCCTTCATATGAAAACATTGGATGTTGTTCTTGATGTCTATGAAACGTATTTTGAGTCTATTTTCATATAAAATTTGTTTCACATCAATCAGACTTGTGGTTTGGGAGATATGGTCAAAATAACAAATATATGTCGAGCTGAAAGTTAACAGATAAGGCTAATACTCAAGTATTAGGATCCAGTGCTCTAGCATCGACTCCGAAGAGGTTAATACTCAAGTTTTGTAACCCAATATTCGAGTGTTGACTCCAAAATCTCAATGCTTGAGGTTTATGCTTGAGCGTTGCTTCAAGTGTTGCTTTAGGAAACTCCAAAAACTCATCATAGTCAAGTTTTTGAGTTTGTGCTCGAGTATTAACTTTAAGAATAGGTTCTAAACAACCAAGTGAAGTTTAGATGAATGGTAACTCAATGTATAATGATAAAACATCTATTTGAAATATTTTAACATTCAAAATGAGTTAGTTAACCATATCATCCTCCAATTAAAAGAATGCACAAAGATCGTAGTAAATCAATATGCATTGTAAAAATTTTTTACTCTCTTATATTAGATATAATCAAAACTAATCATATCTAACACCCTTGATTTCACTCTCTTTAGGGTTTTAATAGCTCACTCAATCAAGTTTGAATTATCTTTTTCTCTTGCTCATGAGCTCGCAGATTTATAGAACTCATGGAGAGCATCATAATCTAATATTAAACTTTTATTAATCTTGAAAATCTGAATCTCAAAAGATATTCAAGATTAATCTTTATTAATCTTAAAATTCAAATTCTAAAAGATATTCAAGATTAATATTTATTAATCTTGAATATCCTTTGGAATTCAAATTTCAAGATTAATTTGAATTCCAAAGGATATTCAAGATTAATATTTATTAATCTTAATATTCAAATTCTGAAATTCAAATTTGAATTAATTTGATTTGATTTAATCATATCTATTAAATTAATTCAAACAATGAGCCAATATATTTAATTTATCTTTATAAATTAAATATGAATATAAATGTTAGTTATTTAATTTATCAAATAAATTAAATATTAAAATTAACATACATTAAAATTATTTATATAATATTAATGTAATTTTGAATTTATATATAATTTGAAAAACCCTAGTATTAAAGCATGTGTTGGGCTTGTTCTTGCGTGCGACCTGTAGGCCCACATGAAGTTGGTAGTAGGTTAAACTGAGTATTAGCTTACAAGTCGTAAGTGGCCTCTAGTAAAACATTACGACTACCCAAATCATACGGGGATAGTTAACATGTGCAACCTTTCATGCAACCACATCGCGTCCCTTTCGTCACACGATATCTTAGTCAAGGATAAGGTATGGATAACGTCATCCTCCTATTCCTGACCATTACTTTCTCGATTCCTAAGTAGTTTGATTTCAGAAACATAAACTCCTTTTCGTTACATTATGTCCATAAATTTCTCAAACTGACTCATCGAGGGGCCTATAAATATCTCTCAACTAATGCAAGGGATAGATCCCATCTTGATCATTCATATTTCTCTAAATGAAAAATCCCTAAGTCCGATCATACCCTTTATCATCACCTAGTCAAAGGTGACTTTTGACTAAATCAAAACTTAGCCACTCTTATGTAGAAATCCATGATAATCTCATGTCAAATGGCACGGTGATGTGATTACACATTATATATGCTAATGACTTAATCTATGCAGCTTTCTCATAGCGAGTTGGTTCAGTACCTTGTACTCTTATAAGTGCCTATGACTTTGACTCATATATCTATACCTTATCAAAGTCATACTGATCTTACTTTATCTTTGCTCCCACATATATAATCGACCAAGGACATTTAGGACAATATTCATAATTTGCCCATGGATGCAATTATCATAATAAACATGTTAAAACTATGATAATTAAATGGAGAAAATACATTAAAATAAAATAATGTCTGAGGGCATTTTCTAACAGGAAGAATGTTACAATTTTGTGTGCTTTTGTTCAGGTCGCTCCAACTGCTTACTCGGTCGTGCTCTAACTCTGAATCTCATAGGCATCCCTCTTTGATCAATATTCCATAAGAGTCGGTATCTCTCTTAACTTTGTTCGTGGCATCCAGGCGATAGTTAACCTTAGTAGCTTTGGCGTGATCAAGTACTCTTCTTCCTCTCCCATATGAATAATGACTTGGTTGAAGAAACTTGTTTGGATTAGCTTGTTGGATCCCCTTTCATGGTGTAGTGTGAATGATTAGTTATTGTGTTAGAAGATTATATTTGGGGATTGGTTTTGTTTATGAATAAAACTGAGTAGGAAATGATAATAATGAAATAGGAAAAGACAAAATATGTTTTGTAGGATAGGGAAGATGGTGTAGAAGAAAGGGAACAGAGCAAAAGAAATGAACAATGGGTTAATCATGTTTAGGAAGGAGTACTGTGAACAGAAAAAGGTGAAGACAACATCTAGCAAGATGAAGGTACATAATGAAGAGGTTATAAGGGTGTGGAAAGCTTTGACCTATTAGAAGAGGAATAATTATATGGAGATGGCAAAAGAGATGAAGCCAACTAAACAAAAGACAAAAAGTAAGCCAAGTTTAACGCCCATTGCTCACTCCTACAATTAATGTCCTTAGTCGATTTTGTAAATGGAAATGAAGAGTTGAACCAAGCTAAAGATAACGTTAATGAATTTTGTACTTCATTTTGTATGTTGTACCTCATTGTGTATGCATTCTGGATTCTACATTTTTTTATATCTTTGACTTTGTACTACATATGCATATGCCATTAGTGGAATATCATGTGCTATGATAACTCTTAAGTGCTATAATGATTCTTGCTTAACACTTCTGGTTCGGTTTATGTTATATGATCATTACTGCTTTTTTGAATCACTTCAATCATAATTTTGTTGTGTACTATTTCTTCTTAGCAAAATTAGTAGGAAAATGCATTTTTTAACATGCGAGTTCATTTTGGTTTTGTCATCATAAAAAAGGGGGAGAATGTTGATCCCTAACCATGTTTATTGCATTATTGCATCTCATGGATTTTCAATGCTTGTTTAGGCAATGCCAAATAACATGTAGGAAGATGAGATAACAGATCAATATAGTAATCAAATTCTAATATGTTAATGTTAACTATTAGTGTAGGATTTGATCAAGGGGTGAAGTAGTCACTTTTAAAAATTACAATCACGAATGCAGTAATAAAAAAAGTCACTGAGGAAGTAGAGAGCAGAGTGAACACGAAAGCTTTATCCTGATCTGTCCATTTGACCTACGTCCAGTTGATAACTCTTTAATCTTTTTTTATTATATTTGAGATATATTTTGATATATTTGAAGAGTTATCAATATGATTTTAAAAGATTTTGAATTCAAATTAATAAATCTATGATTTCGAGTTTAAATTAGTAAATCTAAGATTTTGAGTTTAAACTAGCAAATCTTGCATTATCTTAGGGATTGATCAAATCATAGATGATAAAAATAATAATTTAGAGTTTTTGGAAATTAATATTTTCTTTTCTTTTCTTCCATTCTATTATTTTGTTATTCTTTTCAGGAAATTATGGAGAGTGAATCTTAGAAAATCAAGAGATCAAGAAAATCAAAAGAAAAATAAAGATTAAAAGATCCAAAAATATAGCAAGAAGGAAGCAACATAAAGCATTATATATATGCAAGGAGAAGCAAAAAAGGATAGGCATCCATTTTTCTGTATTCTTCACCATCCACTTCTCTCTCTCTCTCTCTTACATCATCTCTTTCATTTCCTTTTTTCACCACCACCACCACCACCACCACCACCAACACCACCATCTTCTTTTCTCCTCTCAACATTCACAGTGGATAAATCTGGTTTGATCAAGATGATGCATGGCTAGTTCTTATTGCTTCTTGAAGATAGGATCTTGACTTGAGTTCCTGGAATTAACTAGGGGAGTTATTTTTATTTAATCTTTTTACTTTGTTAATTATTTTGAATTCCTAATTTTATGATTGATTATGTTTAACCCTGTTCTTAATTAAATATTTTTGTGGTTGTATTGAATTGATATGGTTGTTTGGTTTTATCTTTATATTTCCCAATTGATTTCTTGATTTATATGTGCTTCGATGATCACTGGTTCATATAATTTAATTTAATAAATTTGAATGTCGCGATAGTGCATTTATTTAGGGGAAGCAAGCGCATTAGTTTAATTCAATTAACACATTAAATGGTTTTTAATAGTATTTTTAAGCAATAACTACAAATGTGATCGTAGGAATAGTTGTTGATTAGAAATATTAGACTCAATGTGATTCCTTAGGGTTTTCCATTAAACTTGATGATTTTAAAACTCCCATTATTTTAATTGAACGAGGATAGTCATTTACTCATTTCCAAGAGCGTCTTCTATAATTGCATTTCAATCCACTTCATTTATTTATTCCAATTTTATAAAGAAAATAAAAAAGAGTAGTTTAGAATTTATTTTTCTTGCATCCAATTAGTTATAATTAAAGAAAATCAATTTCTCAATCCATCCCCATTTTGTATTGCATTTAGACTCTTAGTTTACCTAGGGAAGTTAAATTAAGACTCCTTGATAAGAGAACAACCTGAGTATTGCACTCTACTGCAATTATTGGTTTAAAAATATTTTGCATTTGATCACAAGGAGTAAAGACGCGGTCAAATCACCAGTCCTTAGAGCACCTTTGAGATTTCCAAATACACTATTTGCAACAGCAGATGACTTCACAAGCCTTTACAATGAGATATCACTCCTTCTTACACATTTTCACAAAAATAGAATATCACACTCTTTGTTTTTCTGCTCAAACTTAGCCTAACAGACTCAAGGTCCCAACCTTGAGTTTCTCACTGGTTTACAATGAAGAAATACTATATAAACTCTTTTGAAAGAGTGGATATGTAACCACTGAAGGACAACAAATGTATTGAATGAATTACAGAGAGGAAGAAAGACGAGATAAATGTCGGAAGCTTTTCACACTATGCATCTCTATCTCTTTGTCTTGAATGCTTGATCATTTATAGTTGGAAGAAATAAATTAGCCGTTAGACAGAATTAATGCCCGTTACTCACATCAATAACATTATGCCTCACCATTAATGCGTCATTAAATGCAACTCAAACTATCGACGGTGACGACAACAAACAAATGTTAATGCTTTCTGTTGGAGACTCAGCCAACCAGCATTATTCCTCTTTTCATAAATCAACCAACCTGCATTTATGAGAGCATATGATATTCAAATGAGATATACATTAATAAGGAAAGATTTTATAACAAGTAGGCTAGGTTGTCAGACAGGCATAATGTCAAATAAAGCAATGGTCAAGTACTATGTAACAATGCTCGAGTGTTGGAGTGACAGATATCAAAGAAAAACTCAATGCTTTTGTTTATAGCTGGAACAAAAAAGATAGTATGAGAAAAAATGTCTCGATGCTCCAATACCAAGTCACAATACTTCCAGTAAAGTCAATGCTTTTAATTGTGCTTGAGTATTGTAAGAAGCATTTCAAGTAAAAAATCCAACACTTGAGTATTGCATATCAGTGCTTGAGTACTGCAAATGCTTTTATTATTGCTCGAGCATTCAATGAAAGAATTGAATAAATGAAAGTGTTTAAAATTCTCAATACTCAAGTACTAGACACTGGTGCTTGAGTATTGTGAGTGCTGTTACTTTTGCTGGAACAATTTTAGAAAGCACAAGAGGAAAAACTAAGTTTGGAGCCCCATGCTCGAGCATTAGGTGCCAGTGCTCGAGCATTGACAATACTTCCTGTTATGCTTGCAGCATTCTTGGCAACATTGCATGGAAAACACCTCAATACTCGAGTATTGAGTCCTAGTTCTCGAGTGTTAGCCATTCTTCTGATAGTGCTTGAGCATTCCTGGCAGCAGATGCTCAAACATTAAGTTCCAATGCTCAAGTATTGGCAATGCTTGAATCTATGCTTGAGTATTTAGTGAAAGTATTGCATAAAAGACTAAGTCTATATGCAAAATTCTCGAGCTTGAGTTCCAATACTCGAGTGTTAGACTGCTTGATCTAATGGTTGAGCACTAATGCAAATATAGCTTAAAAGTTCAAGTTTTGAAACATGATACACGAGCATTGAGCTGCAATGCTCGAGTGTTGGCAATACCTTAACTATTTCTCGAGCATTCTTAAAAGTATTGAGTTTGAAAACACTTTGTAATTTTGAAATTGAAGCAGTACCATGCCGAACTCAAGTTTTGCAGCATCATCATTCATAATTCAAATTCAAAAATATTTTCTAGCTTCATAATTCCTGCAAAACATAAAACGCTAGATTTTGTTATCATCAAAATATAACATCAACATTAACAACTATGTATTAGGTAGTGACAAGTTTAATACAGGGAATGATTAGAAACCATATTAGATATGACATATTAAACTAATTATTAAATGACAATTCAACTATTAAATGACTAAAAAATACATGAAGTGATGAACACTTACAAGACTTACGTATATATGTTAGACTTATAAGTAGTTTTGATGATGCCAAATATTAAACACAAGCATTAATATATTAAGAGCAAAATTATTACATTATGTAATGACTAACTACTATGTTCAAATGTAAAATATCTTGTAGATTAATCAAGTAAAAGAAGGATTATGGTGAATGATAATAAAGAATGATCAAGAGGAACATGAAGAACAAATGAGATTGAAGAATGAAGTTGAGCTAAAGAGAATGAAGAAAGTTGTATTTATTTGAATGGGAGATACACATCAATTCATTCGAATGAGAAAAGTTTCTCATTCGAATGAATGCTCATTCAAATGAAAAATATTTCTCATTCGAGTAAGAATCATATTTCAGCATACTCTGTTTAGCTTTGTTTTTTAACCAACTTGACAAAGCCTTGGTATTTTGGTCATATATCTCCAACAACATATCCAATTAAAGTGAAACTTATTTTATATGAAACTAGACATAAAACGTAGTTCTTAGACCCCAATTTCATGCTTCTAGCACTTCAAAGAAAAGAGATGTGAATGATGGGAATTGAAGCTCGAATTATGCACTGTATTCCAGACCAGACATTCATTATTTGATCATAACTCTGTGCCTAGAATGGCTTTGGAGATGATTATTGCTGCATTACAAAAAGGACATAAAGAGATTTTTGGGGATTGATTATTTGTTAAATTTGGAGTTGAAATGAAAAAGTTATAGCCACTTGAAGTTAACCTATATACCTGATTCATGAGTTCATTCGAATGAAAGTTTTGTTTATTCAAATGAAAAATTTATTTTCCAGTCATTCAAATGAATTTAGTAAGTATCATGTTTTGGACTTCAACTATTCATTCGAATGCATATTTTTCAACTATGCATTCAAATAAATCATTTTTCTCATTCGAATGAAAAACATATTTTCAACATATTTAAATGATATATGAAGATATCTTATCTAGGGTTTCAAAGCGCATTCGAATGGAAAACTTATTTTCAACTTATTCGAATATAGCTTTGAGATAACAATCAAAATTTTCATGTCATTTAAATGAAAAACTTATTTTCAACTATTCATTTAAAGGAAAAAAATTTATCTTTAACTCATAATCTTTCGAGATAACGATCAAATATTTTATGTAATTCGAATGAATCATGTTTCTCATTCAAATGAAGTTCTCAGCTTCAACATATCGAATATAAATTCAAGATAATAATCAAAATTTTTAAATATAATTCGAATGAGTTCTAATCTTCATTCAAATGAATATCTTATTTTTAACATATTCAAATATAGCCTCAAGATGTCATTCAGAAAATTTCAATATGTCATTTGAATGAATTTTTTTTATTTATTCCAATAAAATTCTCATTTTCAAGATATTCAAATATCGCTTCAAGAAAGTAATCAAATTTTTAATTTGACATTCGAACGAATCTTGTTTTTCATACTTTTCATTTTCAACATATTTAAATACATCTTTGAGATATTTTACAGAAATTCTCATATGTCATTCGAATGAACTACTTATTTTCAAAATATCCAAATAGGCTTTGAAAATATCTCACGGAAATTTTTAAAAGCTTTCGAATAAACCTTGACCCTCATTCAAATAAAATACTTATTTTAAATTGTAACACTCATGATTTAATATCACATTCTAATAAGCTTAAGCTTAGGTTTTTCACAAATGCACCTTAGCAATTAACAACAAAATTTCACCTATCCCCCATACTCATTATTATCATTCTTCACCACCACGCAAATGGAATCAACCACCTGAGCCAACACTGATTCATACAACAGCAACCTACTACACACATAGACATGCATGCCTGCACGCATACAATTCTATAGAAGAATGCCCATCCTCATATTACCTTAATGATGCATGGGTATCTCTCTCTTCATCACGAAACCCACCTACCACACAAAAAACCAGCGACTCTTGCAACCATGAACAATTCTATTGAAGAATGCCCATCCTCATATTACCTTAATGATGCATGGGCATCTCTCTCTCCATCATCACGAAACCCTTGCAACCATGAACAACATGAAGAAGATGGCGACCATAAGGGAAGAAGAGTGATGTGGAAAATCACTTACCCTTGACAAATTTCTAACCTTCTTCCTCCATCCAACCACATGTGC
>JANTPZ010123214.1:0-27014 GCA_025593235.1 Vachellia pachyceras | reverse complement strand
ATTTTATCCTGTCCAAAATCCCTGAAACGGAACAATCGGAGAGCAAATTTCTTTTAGGGCCTTGAAAAATACTACATTTTTCACTGATTCTCAAGCCCTTTTCCTTTTTCCAAAATGCCCTCTAGATTTTCCAAAATTAATTTTTGAAATAATTATATTTTGGGGATTTTTCGGGTCTTTTTCGGGTCTTTTTCCCAATTTTCGGGAAACTTGCCTTAATTGTACACTAGAGAATAATTTTATTAAATACTATATAATTCACTGGATTTTACATATTTTTCTCCAAATTTTTGAAGAGCTCCTAATATTTCAAATAATTATTTTTCCTCTTTTACCCTTCAAATTCCGTAGACGGAAATCGGGTCCAAATTTCGAAAATCCGTGTTACGTCATTACGATCGATATGTCGATATCTATCTTTTGGGCATCTGTAAATTTTTCTGATATTTTGGTCAACTGGTTGACTTTTTGACTTTGACTTTGACTTTTCTTTTGTCAAATGACCAAATACCCTTTAACTTTCTCATAATTACCATTTTGCCCTTACTTTCTCTACTTTTTCAAAATTTACTATTTTGCCCTTACTTTTGATACTAAAAGACCTTTATGCTCTTGGTCTTTTATTAAATGACATATGGGTCCCTTCCTATAAGGTTCCCATCCTCATTAGAAATTGGAAGCACTCAATTTTGATTTTTCTACAATTAGTTATGAATTTTCTAAGTTGGTCCTAAAACCAGTGAATAGTAACTTTCAAAAAACTTGAAAGTTTTCAAATTGAAACTTTTGGACCCTTTGATCATAATGAGGCTTCCTTTTGATTCTAATTCACTTGGTAATGAAGCTAAGGGGTAAGATAAGGAGTGTCACATGTCACGTCTTGCACACATTCCATCACTAAATTGGATGTCAAGTCTACTTACCATGAGATAAAGTAGAGATCTAATGATCCCTCTATATCTCTTGATGTCATAGTTTTTCCCATTCACATATGCATCAAGGAGTGTTGTTGAACCCATAGGAGTGTCAGAACTTTTGCATTGATCCATTACAAACTCCTTCAGTAACTTTGAGATACTTGACTTGGCTAATGAGGATGCCATTCTTTTTTTCCTTAATTTTAAGCCTAAGAAAGAAATTCAATTCTTCCATCACAGACATTTCAAATTCTGCTTGCATCATCTTAGCAAACTCTTTGCAAAGATTGTTGTTAGTTGCACCAAAAATAATATCATCAACATATATTTGCACTACCAACATTTGATTTTGAATGCTTAATGAATAAAGTTGTATCTACCTTTCCTCTAACAAAAACTTTATTGATTAAGAAATTACTCATTTTTTCATACCATGCTCTAGGTGCTTACTTTAAGCCACAAAGTGCTTTCTTGTGTTTACATACATGATTTGGTTTAGAAATATCTTCAAAATCAAGGGGTTGTTCAACATAAACTTCTTACATGATAAAACCATTGAGAAAAGCACTTTTTACATCCATTTGAAATAGTTTGAAATCATTAAGCAAGCAAAAGCAAGTAATATATGTATCCCTTCCAATCTAGCAACTGGAGCATAAGTTTCTTCATAATCAATCCCTTCTTCTTGGTTATAGCCTTTAGCTATTAATCTTGCTTTATTCCTGACAATGATTCCAAATTCATCAAGTTTGTTTCTGAATACCCATTTTGATCCAATGACTGGATGATTATTGGGTCTAGGTACTAAGTCCCAAACTTGGTTTCTTTCAAATTGATTTAGTTCTTCTTGCATAGCCATTATCCAATCATTGTCAGTCAAAGCTTCCTCAACATTTGAGGCTCTATTTTTGAAATGAAAGTAGAAAATTAAGCCTCATTAGTAAATCTTTTCCTAGTTTGTACACCTTCATTCACCTCTCTCATCACTTGATTGATGAGGTGATTACGAATGTATTCCAAGATCTTGGTTAAGGGGATTGAGGGTGTTCATCTAATTGATCATTTTCAAAATCATGTGTTGGTTGACAATCAGTTGAACTATCCTTGTTTATATTTTCAAAACCTTTTGGAATGATAATGTCTTCTTCAATGACAGGTTTTGTTTGAGGGCCAATTTCAACAAATACTACATGTACTAACTCTTCTACCACACAAGTTCATTTGTTAAACACTCTAAATGCTTTACTCCTATTTGAATAACCAAGGAATAAATCTTCATCAGATTTAGCATCAAACTTACTAAGATTGTCCTTACCATTACTGTGAATGAAGCATTTACTTCCAAACACATGTAAATGTTATAAGTTTGGTTTTCTCCTTTGAACAATTCATAAGGTATTTTCCCAAGCGATGTTTGATGTATGCTCTATTTGAGATGTAGCAAGCTGTGCTGAGAGCATCTACCCAAAACACCTAAGATACTTTCTTTTCTGTCATCATAGCTCTAGCCATATCAGCGAGGACTCTGTTTTTCCTTTCACTACTCTATTTTGCTGCGGAGTCCTTGGAGCAGAGAAGTTTTGATTGATTCCCTCATTTTCACAGTATGCAGCAAAGTCTCCATTTTCAAATTCTTGGAAACAATGAACATACCTTTCTCATTATGAACCTTTTTGGCAAATATAGTGAATAACTTAAAAGTTTCATTTTTGGATGTGAAAAAGATAGTCCATGTGAATCAAGAGTAGTCATCAACAATTAATAAAGTGTAAAGATTTCCTCCTAAACTTTTTACTCTAGCTGGACCTATCAAATCCATATGAAGTAATTCAAGTGGCCTTTTTGATGAAAGCTCCATTTTAGATTTAAATGATGATTTTGTTTACTTTCCTATTTGACAAGCATCACAAACTAAATCACTTTTGAATTTTATCTTTATAAGTCCTTGAACTAATTCATTCCTGATTAACCGGTCAAGTTGATGCATATTTATGTGTGCCAAATGTTTATGCCACAATTGACTCTCATCAACTTAACTAATTAAGCAAGAATTTGTAAAAGTATTTTCTAAATCAATAGTATAGCAGTTACCATATCTATGAGCTCTGAGTTGAATAGTCAACTTTTTTTATCAATGGGAAGATCTTTCTTGTTGATAATGAAGCATTCCTCAGAGTCAAGGATCACCTAATTGACTTTATCGGTATTTTGCTAACACTAAGAAGATTGTGGCAAAGTCCTTCCACATGATATACATCTTTGATTGGTGCACCAATTGTATTTGTAACTTCACCAATTCTAGCTATCTTTCCAGACTGGTTTCCTCCAAAACTTACCTTTCCACCATCCTTGCTTTCAGGCTGACAAATTTGCTTTTGTCACCTGTCATGTGTCTTGAGCATCCACTGTCAATATACCACTTTGTTGCTTTGGATACTCAAAGACATACCTGTATAAGGATCATTTAATGGTTTCAAGTACCCAAGTCTTGTTGGGTCCTTTTGGGTTAGTTCTGGGGACTTTAGGAATTTTAGTTCCTTTCGGTACCCATTTGTATGTTCCTAATGTTTTATTCTTTCTAAAGTAACAACTTGAAGTTTGATGCCCTTTTCTATTGCAGTAGTTACAAAATGTAGATGGTTCTGATGTATGCACAGATTTTTGAAAATATTTTAAATAACTTATGTCACCTATCTTTTTCTTTCCCTTTTTGAAATCATTTTGAAGATTGTACCCTATACCACTTCTGTCATTTATAACTCTTTGATTTTTCAAAATGAATTGCATCATTTCACTGCTTCAAGTAAACTTGTAAAGAGTTTTAGATAGATGCACATTTTCATTTTTTAAAACTTCACAATTAAGTAGGCTTTGGGAATAAGCGAATTTTCATTTGGTTTTTTCAAGTTCTTTAACCCTTTTTCTTAGAAAAGATAACTTCTTTGCAAATTTCAATAGTTCAGTATGCATTTCATCATATTCAATGTATAATTCATCATAAGTGGGTTTAAGAGTTACCTCTTTTGTTTCCGAGTCTTCTTCCTGGGCCACAAGACAAAGATTAGCTTCCTCCTCAGCTTCACTTTCTTCTTCATTTGAGCTGTCTCCCCAGATGCCAGAAACATAAGCCTTTTTCTTTGTGAAAAATTTTGGTCTTTTCTTCTCTTTATCCTAGTTTTGAGCTGCCAGTTGTGGACAATCAGCTCTGACATGCCCAAGCTTATTGCATTCATAACAGATGATCTTGCTTGGTCCTCCTTTTTGTGATCTTCTAGTATGTTGATCATTTTTGTACATACATATGAATTTCCTCACGACCATTACCAATTCTTCATCTTCCACATTGTCTTCTTCCTCCTCTATTTCTGACTCTTTTTCTTTTTCTCTAATAGTTTTGAGAGCTAGTCCCTTCTTTTTCTTTTCTTCAATATTAGACAGCTCTTTTTTGAATTATTGTTTGCTCTCATAATCGGTAAAACTTCTAAAAAGAGCTGTTACCAAAGTCATTGATTCACCTTGGGATTATTCAATTGTTGTAACCTTAGTTTCCCATTTACTAGATAAACCATTTAGTATTTTTCTTACTTGAGAGCGTTGATCGTATGTTTTACCAAGGGTTGCCAATTTGTTGATGAGATATGTGTGTCGCATTTGGAACTCAGCAATGGTTTCTTCTTCTCTCATTATGAGTAAGGCATACTCAGTTGTCAGCATGTTGGCTCTGCTTTCTTTTACTACACCTGTACCTTCATAAGCAATTTCCAATGCATCATATATGTGCTTTGCAGAAGGCAAGGTGCAGACTTTGAAGAAGTCATCTTCATTTAGTGCTGCTTGTAGCATTAGCACAGTCTTCTTGTTTAGAAGAATTTTCTTTTTATCTTCTTCATCAAACATTGCTCATGACTTTGGAACCAACTGATCTTTATCCTTTTTCATAGGTACAAAGTTCCCTGTTTCAAAAACACCCATAAATCAAATCAGTAGCTAAAATAAAATTTTGAAATTTGATTTTCTAGAAAGAGAACTTTTGGCTATTGAAAGCTGGAGGTCTAGTAATTGATACTCCATCAGCCATAACATGTTCACCAAATCCTAACATGGATCTCTCTTGAAACTGTTATGTTCTTTATACAAGAGACCTGCCTGATACTAAGTGTTAGAATGGGATTTGACTAAAAGGGGATGAATTGGTTACTTTATAAATTTAACAACTTAAACATAGAAATAAAATCAAAGTCACCGAGAGAGAGGAAGAAAGTTGAACACAAGAAGTTTATCCTGGTTCGGTCCACTTGACCTACATCCAGTCCTCACAGCACCCTTGAGATTTCTCAATCTACTATATGCAAAGATTCAGAGACTACACCATCATTTACAATGGGAACACACTCCCCCTCAAACTTTTCACTAAAACAGGATGTCTCACACTCTGTTTTCTAGCTTAGCTCAGCCCAGCCCAGCCCAGCCCAGATGACACAAGGTCCCACCCTTGTGTTCTTCACAAATTTACAGTTGAAGATAGATTAATAAAACCCTCTCTAAAGAGTACATAGCAAATATTGAAGAGCAGAAAGAATATTGAATGGTTTACAGAGAGCATAATAAATGACTTTGAATGTTCACGGTGTCCATCCTCTTTCTCTATATTGAATGCTTGGGTTTTTATAGTAAAGAAGTAATGAAGTGTCTGTTATACTCTATTAATAACCATTACTCTCAACACCAAACATCTGCATTGCTATTAATGAACCATTTAATGCTTCTGAGTGGTGGCAAGTGTTGTAGATGAACGTTTGATTGAGCCTTATTTATACCACTTTTGTGCTTGAATTTCCAAATTTTTTGATTCAATTTTAGTCATTTATGACCCTTCTTGTGCTTAATTTGAGTTTTAGAGTTGTTGATCTGATTAGGGTGATTTTGGGTGCATCTACCATGAATAATGATGTGCTTAATTTCCATTATGAGCAAATGATACTTCAAATATTTTCTATTTCATTTCAGGAACTCTGAACAAGAATATGAGGAGATAGCTTTGGGAAAGTTCACTGCAACGCAATTCACAGTTCACCGTAGGTAAAGTTCAATTAGACAAGCATAAACCCTCAGGAGAGGTTCACCACGATGAAATCCCATGTTCACTGCAGTGAATATCGCACTGCAGTAACGAATCAAGCTCCAAATGGAAACAAAACCCGACCCACCTTCTTGGATCTGACCCTAGACGGTTAATACACACCAAATAGGATAAGTTTCAAGAGGAAAAAGAAGGAAGGAGGCACAGATCACACCCATTCACATTTTCTCTCATTCTCTCTACTCACAACCCTAATCTCACCCATCTCACCATCAATCCACCCATTCCTCTTGAAGATGAGTAGATGATCATCTCCTTACCTCTTGAAGATGAAGATAGTATGAGTTCAAAGTTCTATAAATATTATTTATATAATATTGTGCAATTTTGAATTTCAACATATATACACATATATTTAAAATTCGAATAAACCCTAGAAATAAAGCTTATGTTGGGCTGTTATTGCGTGCGACCATGTAGGCCCATATAAAGTTGGCAGTGGGCTAAACTCAACATTAGCCCACAAGTCATAAGCGGTCTCTAGCAAGACATTACGACTACCCAAATTATACGGGGATCGTTAACATGATGCAACCTTTTACACAACCACATCATGTCCCTTTTGTCATGCGATATTTCAGTCAAGGATGAGGCATGGATGACGTCATCCTCCTGTTCCCGACCATTACTTTCTCGATCCTTGAGTAGTCTGATTAAAGAAACGAAAACTCCTTTTTGTTACAGTATGGCCATACATTTCTCAGACTCACTTATCGAGGGGCCCAGTAATATCTCTCAACTAATGTGAGGGACAAATCCCTTCTTGATCACTCACATTCCTCCACATGAAAACCCCTAAGCCCGATCATAGCCTTTATCATCTCCCGGTCAAAGATGACTTTTGACTAGGTCAAAGTTTAACGACTTTCATGTAGGAATCCATGATGATCTCAGGTCGAAGGGCATTGTGATGTGATTACATATGAGATAACCTAATGACTTAGTCCATGTAGCTTTCTCATAGCGGGTCGATCCAGCAGCTTGTACTCTTACAAGTGCCTATGACTTTGACTTGTATCTCCATACCTTATCAAAGTCATGCTGGTCTTGCTTATTTTTATTCCCACATAGATAATTGACTAGGGACATTTAGGATAATATTCATAATTTGCCCATAGATGCAATTATCATAATAAACACGCAAAGTTTATGATAATTAAATGGAGAAAATTCATTAAAATAAATAATGTGCGAAGTACAATGATTGGCCCTAGGGCACAATTACCAACAAGTACTCGAGAGCTATGATTTAAACACTCGAGAATTTGATTCTTTTTCAAACACTTTCAGATAATACTCGAGTATTGTGTTAAAGCATTGAACTTTTCTTTGAAATATTCATTGCAATACTCGAGCATCAGAGTGTCATGCTCGAGCACTACTTTATCTGACACTATAGCAGTATAAATGCTTCACCTACGCTCTACCTAATTTTTCCTTATTTGCGTAATAACTTTTTGAATATCAACTACTCTCATAAATGCTTCATGCTTAGACTTATTAATAGGGAATAGGCATCTCTAAATACTTCTCCAGCATGGCTCTCAACAGACAAATTCACAGACAACATCTCTCTTCGTGTCAGGGCCATTTAACGTAGGACATTATACAACCTCATCAGACACTAAAGCAGAAGTATAACAGAAGCAAAAAATAGTTTCTAACGGATTAATCTTCTTCAATAAATACTTGCTTCTTGAGGTCTCCAACGGTTATTCTTTCTCTTTTAACAAACAAATATGTCAGAGCAGACCAAGTTTGGAAAACAGAGCACATGAGCCAGAGCTAAACAGAAAATACAACGCTCCTCTCCAACGGACATATTTTGCCAACATCTATAAATATGATGAAGCAACAAATAGAAAGAGATGAGACGAAGTATATGGAGTCACTGAACACAAAACAGAGAGTGTGGATTTGAGGAAATCACACAACAACTTGAGGACTATAACATTATACTTCTTTGTGAGCTTCAATGTCACTACAATCTGCTTCATAGAGTGAAGCATTTCCCAAATGTAATCATCCCAACCTTTGATACTCGCTTAGGATAGACCTGAGTGAAACATAATGTAACCTAACATGTGGTAAGGGGGAGTAATTGTAAATGTTTCTCCAGTACCAACCATTACAAACTTGAGTGGGTTCATAAATGCATGGAAATATTTATGGGATTCTCAAGTACCCACCATTACGAACTTGAAAAAGCTTCACAAGTGTCTGCAGATAACTTGTGGTTGTAATGGTTTTTCAAGTACCTGGTTTATACTTGGATGTTTTAGTGGATTGAAAATCTTAGAGGCGCCTAAGGACTGGACGTAGGTCAGAGAGGGCCGAACCAAGATAAATTGTTGTGTGTGCATCTTTCTTTCATCTTCTCAAATTTCTAATTACTTCGTTCTTATTCAATCTAATTTTATACTCTATTTTGATGAACTAATGATTCGAACATTTTGATCAATTGAGTTTGAACAAAAATTTTTGTCACACCCAATTCACCTCCTTCTTGGGTGACAACCATCCTAACATTTGGTATCAGAGCAGGTCTCTTGTTTAAAAGGACTTAACCTTCTTAAGAGTGGTCCATGGTTAAAATTGGGTTGTATGTGTTTTTCAAATGATTTTGATAAACTATTCTATGATTTTAAAAGATGTTTATTTTTTAGTTTTTGAAAGCTAAAATTTGTTTTATGTTGAATTATTTCAAAAATGCTTTTCCAACCAAAGCTAAGAAAGGATTGGACAAGAGATGAAAAGAAATTGATTTCCTTGATATCTTGAGTAATAAAACTTCAGGTTCATAATCATTATCAAAGTCAAAATTTTGGTTCTGTATTAAAGACATTTGGGATTCTCTTGATTGTCATTATGTCTTTAACAAATGTCTTGAAGATTGAAAATGCTGACAGTTCATAAGCTATAGACATCAATTATTTATGAATAAACTGGAAGTTGTAAGCGTAGAAGGATTAATCACAAAATGCTTCCATGAGTTAGTCAGCGCAAAAGAACCAAAAGAGAGTGGATTCCAAAGAAGAGGTCCTTGCTGTTAAAGATGATGAATCACTCTCAAAAGCTTTGATGCACTTATGGTAAAAAGTTCCAATTCATTCTCTTCATGTATTAAAAATGATTTTCAAAAGTTTGCATGAATCTTTCTCCCAACTAGTTTTTAATGAAAATAGATTTTTAATCATGTTTTGGAAATTATTGTTAGATAGAAAAACTTACGCAAGTTGATTTCATCACTATACCAACATAATTCTTAAAAATTTGTTTTTGTTTAAACATCATAGCATTGATATAATGTTGTGACTAAAAATGATTTTGAGAAAAATAGCGTTTGCTCTAGTGATGAAAACATATGGGATACTTCTGATTCTCTCTATACCTCTAACAATTATGTTTAAGTGGGAATTGTACATTAGATCCTATAAGTTGTATATCCTCAGATGATGAACAATTGGGAGTTGAGAACGATGAAGAATTACAAAACGCTTCCATAACACAAAATAGAGTATATGAGAAAGAGGATTCCCAGGAAGAGCTGTGCCTTGACAAATATGATGAATCATGCTCTAGAGCTCCGAATTCACTTTTGGTAAACAATTTTCATTCTTCTGATGCATATAGAAAAAACATTCTATAAGCTTGCATAAAATTGTTTTTCAACCTATTGTTGATTCAATTTCAAAAGCAAAAGTGTTTTTGGGTTCTTAAGGACAATTAAGGTCCAATACTAACATTTAAGGACCCATTTATATGTGGGTACCAAAATGTTTATCTAGTGCTCATTTATGCAGATTGATTCTATACGATATGGACATAAAGGTAAT
Organism: Vachellia pachyceras; assembly: GCA_025593235.1. Taxonomy (NCBI): domain Eukaryota; kingdom Viridiplantae; phylum Streptophyta; class Magnoliopsida; order Fabales; family Fabaceae; genus Vachellia; species Vachellia pachyceras. The sequence goes on along the minus strand of JANTPZ010123214.1, from coordinate 17,121 downwards.
GACAAGATGAAGAATCAAAGAGCTTCTTGTGCATGAAAAATGAGACTCACAGAACCTACATCAAAAGGAGAATGCTTGGATCATCCATTACATAATCATAAGAAGCAATAAGGCAATGGGTGCTTACATGTTCAACTTCAAGAATGGGCTACCATATAAGTACCCTTCAACTATCTTGAAGTGAACAAAAATAGGAGGATCTCTCATACGAAAAGAAGAAGAGGATTCTTAGAGTTTACATCAGATGAGAGAGAGTTGCAGTCACCCAAAGCAAAATCTGACAAAGTGTGCAGTAGGTGAGAAAAGGCAATCCTCCAAGTAGCTAAGGAAAAGGATGAAAAAGCTTCACCTTAAAGCACTAGAAACTCAACTTTTGTGAAAGCTGGACAAGTGAAGAATGGATTTTGATCTTGAAAATATCAAAAAGGTGGCATCTACGTTGATCCATCTTAAACAAGCAAGCCAGCATTGAGACAAGAGGAAATATGGTGATATCTAATCCTTATCTTGTGCTGTTTTCATTTCAAAATCTTGTTATAGCTATCCATTAGCAAACATTTTCCTTGTTCTCAAATTGTTTTTAGATTGTACCTGAAAAAAAAATTCTTGATAGTTTTCCAATGATCTTATGATTGAAAAAGTGCACAACTCTTAAATTATTTTATGGCTTTCAATTCATTAAAATTATATTTTCTAGATAAATACACATGTTTTGGAAAACACTCATGCTCTAGTTGCATTTAATCGGTTTTCAAAAATTGAAAGTTAATTTATTTTGTAAAACCAGAGTGCTTCAAACTCTGTGGAGTCTTTCGCGCATGGTAATCTTTTATGTGCTTTTATCTACTTGAATTCCTAATTCATCTACATGAGTTTCAAGTCCATCTTTATGTTTGAAGAGAATTCATTACATGAAAAGCTTCATGTTTGATATTCTAAAATTTGTTCCAAGGATTTCAATGCTCAACAATTCATCATTTTATCTTTGTGCATACATGATAAATTGAAATGAAAATGTTTTTCCAATGCATAAAGTCATAATTCATTACCCTCAATCCTTTGAAATGAAATTGATAGAGTATGACAGTTTATTGTGATTCCTACAATCTAATCATGAGTGGATCCAAGTGAAATTGGATACCAACAGAAGAAAAGATTGATTTGAGTTTGAAGGATGAGAACAAGCTTCTCAAGGCTATGATTACATGAAAATAAGCCTATACCTTGTTGAATCTGAATCCTAAAGCTTAACTTTTGGTGCTGAATGTGCAAAGGAGGGAAATCAACATTGATTAACCAAAATCAAGCAATTCTCAATAAGGAAGAGCATATATGGTATCACATAATCCTTACCCGAGTTTGTATTTCAAATTATTTATTCATTTGGGTAATGAATAGATGAATCTTGTTACATGTCAATAGCAATCCATTTCTTATATTTTTCAAAATATTTCTCAGATTGATAATTGAATTGAAAGTGAAAATTGTGCATAACCTTTTTTTTTTGCTTGAATTTTCAAATGCAGAATTACAAACTCATGTTTTGACAATGCATGCACATGTTTTTGAAAGGTATTTATATCTTGATTACATTCAAATATCATTTTTTTCAAACTTGAAAGTCAACATATCTTTGGAGTCAATACTCGAGCATTGGGCACATAATACTCAAGCGTTGACATTTGGGGAGTCAATACTCGAGCACTGGACCATTATTACTCGAGCACTGGATCTCTAGTGCTTGAGCATTGGGGTCCTATGTTTTCTGACAGCTTGCTAAATGTCTGGTATTTTGACCATATCTCCTAAAATACAATTCTGATTGATGTGAAACCAATTTCATATGAAACTAGACTTAAAATGCATTTCATAGACACCAAGAAAAGAGTTAAAGGATTTCAAATGAAGGATATATAAATTTCTAAACTTGGTGATCAAAACTGAGCGCATTATTTCTGACCTTTGCTTATTTAATCTATCATAACTTTCTTTATATAATTTATTTGGAACTACTTCATGTTTTATAAGAAAGAAGACTTGCAGGGCTTTCCATTGATATATTATATGAAAGGTTTGGACTTGAAATGAGAGAGTTATGGTCGTTGCAAGTTGAGCTACAAGCTGTGCTCGTGCACTGGATCTCTAATGCTCGAGCATCGGGTTTCAGAATCAGGTTTTCTCCACAAAACATGCCAATGCTCAAGCACTGGCTCCTAGTGCTTGAGTACTGAGGTAAGAAATCAGCTTTTCACTCAATGCTTTCACACAATACTCAAGCATGCATATCAAGCACAGCCAGCACTCGAGCATTGACACCTAATGCTTGAGTATTGTGCTTCTGGGACGCAATGCTTTCACTGAACACTCCAAGCATTGACAGAAAGCATTATCAATACTGGAGCACCAACATCTAATGCTCGAACATCGGGCCAAATATTTTACTGTTCATCAATACTTTCTGAAAATGCTCCAGCACGCAATTCAAGCACACTTTATGCTCGAGCACCATGATTTTAACACTCGAGTATTGAGACATTTCAAAACTTATATTTTTCAATACTTGCGCAGAATGCTCGAGCAACCTTATCAATTACTGTCAATACTCAAGCACTAAATTCCAATGCTCTAGCATTGAACCTTTCACTTGTAAAATTCTTTCCTTCACTCGAGCACTGACTTAAAGCATTGATTTTAATGGAAGTACTTCATTTTAACACTCGAGTATTCTGATCATCTTTCAAATACTTTCATCTTATGCTCCAATATTAAATCACAACATTAAGCTTTTCTTTGAAATATTCTTTACAACACTTGAGCATTGAAATGTAATACTCGAGCACTTTTTCTTTGACAGCTGTTACATCTGACAGCTTCACCTACGCTCTGCCGAATCTTTCCTTATTTGTGTAACGGCTTTTTGAATGTCAACTGCTCTCATAAATGCTTCATGCTTAGACTTATTAACGGGAAATAGGCATCTCTGAACATATCTTCAATGTGGGCTCAACGGATAAATTTACAGACAATGGACATATAGCATGCCAGACCTATTAATGTTATCATTAGGCATTGAAGCAGAAGTACAACAGAAGCAAAGTACTTTCTACGGGATTAATCCTCTTCAACAAATACTTGCTTCTTGACAAGACTCCAACGGTTATTCTTTCTCTTTCAACAAACAAATCTGTCAGAGCAGACCATGTTTGAAAAATAGAGCACAAGAGCCAAAGCTGAACATAATATACAACGCTCCTCTCCAACGAATATAATTTGTCAACATCTATAAATATGAGGAAGCAATGAACAGAGAAAAGAGATGAAGTATATGGAGTCACCAAACTCAAAACAGAGAGTGTGGATTCGAAGAAATCCCACAACATTAGGACTCTGATATTATACTTCTTTGAGAGCTTCAATGTTTATCTATCCACTCTTTAAGAGAGTAGTTTATTCATTCATCCAAACTTAATGTATTTCTGTAAGAAACTCAAGATTGGGATCTTGAGATCGTTGGGTTGAGTTTGAGTTGAGAAAGCTGACATGTTGGTCTTTGTTATAGTGCAAATCGTGAGGGGGAGTGTGATTCCCTTTGTAAAGGCTTGAGAAGCCTCATGTTATTATTGTTAGTGGATTGGAAAATCTCAGATGAGCTCTGAGGACTGGATGTAGGTCAGAGAGGGCCGAACCAGGATAAATTGTTGTGTGCTTTCTATTCTTTCATCTTCATTAATATATATTGTTTTTCATGAATGCAATATGTTTTCAACCTCCAGCTCTTTGATTAACTATGATTGAATGTTTTGATCAACTAAGTTTTAATCAGAAATATTTTTGTAAACACCCAATTCACCCCCCTTGGGTGCAGCCATCCTAACATTATTAATTTGTGTAAATTCAAGTTATTTGGAAAATGAGTCTATGCCTCAATATTTATATATTCTTGTACTCTCTTTGTTGCTCAAATACATGGACAATTGCTTATCTTTTTTGAGTAATATGAGTATTTCACTCAAATCCTTAACTTGAATGTTCTTGTATGCCAAGATCAATAGCAAAGTCATTATGCTTACATTTATAATGATTTGGCCATTTTGGCTAATATATTACCACATGACTTTTGCTCCTGGGAAATTCTCAACATCTAAACATCAATGTTTAACATGTTGTCTTGGCATTTTTTTTAAAAAGGCATCGCTTGTACATGTTGATTGGTGACTTCCATCATTTTCAACAAAAATTCAAATGTTTAGAAAATGACTTTCAGATTTCATTCAAAATATCAAACTTTGTCTATCCATTATGATTTGAAAGAACATCTGAGATTTTGAAAAACAAGACATGATTATTCTTGGAAAACATGATATTATTCATGAATCATCAACTTTTAAATGTTGATTATGTCTATTCTCTCTTATCAGACTTTCATGCGTGTGTTCATTGGCTTCAGCAAACTTGCTTTTCAAATGATCCTTATGGTCCTTAAAATTGCTTTCATCATACGGAGCATAAGTTCTATCAAGTTGCAAATATATCATTTTGATTTTATTCCTCCCTTTTTGAGCATGCATTAAAAATCATCAATGGCACCTTTTCTAGTTAAAACTCTTTTACAAAGTGCCATTGAATTTTGCGAAACATCATTCTTGGTATCATCCAATTGTTACCCATTACGAATTAATGATTTTAATTCAATTATTTAGGTTATTGATCTTTGTTCTTTGTTCAAATATCGTATTATATTGTTTTAATTATATAAGAGCATAAGATTGTTGAGCTTAACTTTATATGGACCCAAGAAAAGGTGTGTACCAGAGATATATCCCAGTTTAATGTTTTGTAGGTGCTTAAGTGTGTATTTGCAATGCTTGAGCATAAGATAAAGGTTTTGAAGTTTTTGAAGCAGTATTCGAGCACAAATGAAGTTATGCTCAAGTATTGGAGCAAATTGAATCAATTGGCACAGTGCTGGATGTTAACTCTCGAGCAATATGAGGAAGCACAGGTAATGCTCGAGCATTCAATCTCAATACTCGAACAGGGTAAGCTTTTCTAGCATCAAAGGCCATGATGCTACAGCACTCGAGTGTAATACTCAAGGACTGAGAGCTAGTGCTCAAGTGTTGGTCGATTTGTTCTTGAAGTGCCTATATCCTTCAGTTTTCTTTCCCAGCACTCAAATGACACTTCTTTGACCATAGTGATCTTGGCAAAAATTATTTTTAAATAGCTAGAGACCATTTATATATTCCAATTGTGTTGTACATTCATTTTTTCTGAAATGACTTCTGAGTCTTCAAATTCTTCATCAAACTTGGTTTTTCTTTCTCAAAACTTCCTCCAGTGTGTTATTTGCCAAATCAACACTCATTTTTGACTTTTGCTCAAATGTTCCACAAATTATTTTTAACGGTCATGAAAGATTTTGCAAATTTGGAAAAGTCACAACTCTATTTCTCATGACTGTTTTAAACCTATGCATTTATTAAGGGGGAGCTTCACATTCACTTTTTTTTTTAAAAAAAAAGCTCATATTAGTTTGATGACATCTTTTCCTCTCCTGTTCATTATTTGAACACCTTTTGTTGAAATGAATATTTCATACTTGTTTATGCTAACCAATCACTTTGCAAGAGTGAGTTTGACATTTTGATTGGAGAATTGGAAGCTATTCATTGGACTCATATTGTTGATGCTTGCTCATAAGCTATATTATGAACTTACTTCAAAGCAACATCATCTACACCAATATGAAAGAACGCTCTCGATGGAAGAATCTTGAAAATGACATACGAGCTGAATAGATGGCACAAGCATAGTGGAAACAACAAGAGCGGATGGCAATAGACTTCAAAGATCACTCATCAAGTTGCCAAATCAAATGAGCATTTCTGAACCCCCTCTTTATCTTTCAAACATGTTTTTAACCTCTCTGGTTTCTTTTATGGATAAAGGAGATCTTTGCAAATTTATTTCAAATCTATTTTCAAACTTGTGAGCTCCTTCCAGTTTTTGCATCCTCCCTCTTTCAAATCCATTTTCAAAACCTCAGCAACATATTTCAAATATGTTTTCACGAAAACAATCCTTTATTTGAAACTTAAAAACATATGCAAATTATTTGGAACTTAATTGACATTCAAAGAAAGACAAAACATTTTTTTATAAAAAAATATTGCAAACTTTTTGTTGATGTCAAATAGGGGGAGAGATGGACATGAAAAATATGTTGCATCATCCAATTTGCTTTTATATTCATACATATTTTCATGAGGGATTTGTCATCATCAAAAAGGGGGAGAATGTTAGATATGATAGTTTTGATGATGTCAAATAAGAGCAAAATGTTTTTCCAATGCAAAAAGTTTTCACAATACATATTTACCATGTATAATGATTTTACAATGCATATTGGTTAATCACTATTTGTGCATTCTTCTAATTGGAGGACGATGTGGTTAAATAATTCAATATGAAGGTTAAAATGTTTTAAATATTTTTATCATTATAAATTAATTAATCTTTCATCTCAACTTTGTTTGGATGCTCAGAACTGATTCTGGAGGCTGATGCACGAGCACAAACTCAAACACTCGAGTATGATGGGTTTTCGGAGCTTCCTGTTGATTTTTTGGGGTCAACACTCGAGTATCGGGCCATAATACTCAAGCATTAACCTCTGGGGAGTCAATACTTGAGCGCTGGACTATAATACTCGAGTATTGACCTCTGGGAAGCCAACGCTCGAGCACTGGATCTCTAATGCTCGAGCATCAGCCTACTCTGTTTTTTGTCAGCTTGACATATGTTTAATATTTTGATCATATCTCCTAAATTACAACTCCAATTGATCTGAAACAAATTCCATATGAAACTAGACTCAATATTTATTTCATAGACACAAAGAACAGCATCAAATGATTTCAAATAAAGGAGATATAAATTTCTAAACTTGGTGGTCAAAACTAAATGCATTATTTCTGACCTTCTCTTATTGATTCTACCATAACTTTCTATATATTTGGGACTGATTCTCGCTTCATCTGAAAATAGAATTTTAGGGATTTCCATTGATATATTATTTACATAGTTTGGAGTTAAATTGAGAGAGATATGGTCGTTGAAAGTTGAGCTACAGGCTAATGCTCGAGCACTGGCGCCTTGTGCTCGAGTATCGGGCCTCAGAATCAGATTTTCTCCTCAAAACATGCCAATGCTCGAGCACTGGCAACTAGTGCTCAAGCACTGAGCTCAAAAATCAGTTTTTCACGCAATGCTTTCACTCAATGTTCGAGCATATGGATCAAGCATAGCCAGCACTCGAGCATTGGGACTTAATGCTCGAGCATCGTGCTTCCGGGGTGCAATGCTTTCACAGAATACTCCAAGCACTGGCTGAAAGCATAGCCAATGCTCGAGCACTAGAAACAGAGTGCTCGAGTATTGTGTCTCTTCTCTTCGTGCTGTCAAGCAATGCTCCAGCAAAGGCATCCAACAGAACAAGTGCTTGAGCACAGATTCTCAGTACTTGAGTATTGAATTTTTTCATACAACACTGGGAGCAAACACTGCAAGTATTAACTAGAAGTACTGTATATGCTCTAGCACTAGCATCCAATACTCAAGCATCAGGCTCAAAATTTTTACTGTTCATCAATACTCCTTGAGAACGCTCCGGCACTGATGCCATCACTCCTAATACTCGAGCACTCCAATTTTATCACTCGAGTATTGAACTCCTTTTTACTCTTCTTCACAATACTTTCACAAAATACTCGAGTAATCTTAAGAAGCAATATCAGTACTCGAGAGCTATGATTTAAAAACTCAAGTATTTAATTCTTTTTCAAACACTTTCAGATAATACTCGAGTATTATGTTAAAGTATTGAACTTCTCTTTGAAATATTCATTGCAATACTCGAGCATCAGAGTGTCATGATCGAGCACTACTTTATCTAACACTATGCAGTCTGACTACTTTACCTACGCTCTACCTAATCTTTCCTTATTTGTGTAACGACTTTTTGAATAACAACTACTCTCATAAATGCTTCATGCTTAGACTTATTAACAGGGAATATGCATCTTTGAATACTTCTCCAGCATGGGCTCTCAACGGACAAATTCTCAGACAACATCTCTCTTTGTGTCAGGGCCATTTAACGTAGAACATTATACAACCTCGTCAGATACTAAAGCAGAAGTATAACAGAAGCAAAAAGCAGTTTCTAACAGATTAATCTTCTTCAACAAATACTTGCTTCTTGAGGACTCCAACGGCTATTCTTTCTCTTTCAACAAACAAATCTGTCAGAGCAGACCAAGTTTGGAAAATAGAGCACAAGAGCCAAAGCTAAACAAAAAATACAACGCTCCTCTCCAACGAACATATTTTGTCAACATCTATAAATATGATGAAGCAATAAACAGAAAGAGATGAGATGAAGTATATGAAGTATATAAACACAAAACAGAGAGTGTGGATTCGATGAAATCACACAACAACTTTAGGACACTAACATTATACTTCTTCGTGAGCTTCAATATCAATACAATTTGCTTCATAAAGTGAAGCATTTCCCAAATGTAATCATCCCAACCTTTGATAGTCGGTTAGGATAGACCTGAGTGAAACAGAGTGTAACCTTACATGTGGTAAGGGGGAGTGATTGTAAAGGTTTCTCAAGTACTAACCGTTACAAACTTGATTGGGTTCATAAATGCCTCGAAACATTTATGGGGTTCTCAAGTAACCACTGTTACGAACTTGAAACAGCTTCACAAGTGTCTGTAGAGAATTTGTGATTGTAATGATTTTCCAAGTACCTAGTTTAAACTTGGATGTTTTAGTGGATTGAAAATCTCTAAGGAGTTTGAGGACTAGACGTAGGTCAGAGAGGGCTGAACCAGGATAAATTGTTATGTGCACATCTTTCTTTCATCTCCTCAAATTTCTAATTACTTCGTTCTTATTCAATCTAATTTCATACTCTGTTTTGATTAACTTATGATTCGGACATTTTGATCAATCAAGTTTGAACGAAAATTTTTGTCACACCCAATTCACCCCCTCTTGGGTGACAACCATCCTAACAATAGCAATTTTTAATGCCTTAAAAATATTTGCCATCCGATAGCATGTTCTTAGGGGTTTTTGATAGGGTAGAATAACCCTGCTGATTTTGGACGAGTTCCAGGGGTAATTTTTGGTTAAGAATTTTCACATATTAATGAGTAAATTATGGAGATTAAAAGAGGAAGAAAACATCTCCTGAAAGATAGAGAAAAATTTACCGGAGTAAAGTTACGTTTACCGGTAAAAAGTGTAATCGGTAGAAGTAACCAATCGGTAACTGATTTGTTTAGTGTAACTAAAACCCCAACCAAATTTTTAGACTCAAATATGGCACCCTTATGACAACCAATGAGAAGTTAGCAAATGTCTAAGAGTTGGTTGAATTCTAGGCATTAGATCAAGTTGAGATTTCAAGATTAAATCTCAACCACTCAAGCATCATTACAAGATTTAATAAATCAATTTTTGTTAGCCTAAGAGGACCTAACAAGAAACCATCAAATAATTCTCACGCAGGTATGTCTTCAAGTATCCAGAGCAAGCAAATGGTATGTTGATAGTGGATACTCAAGATACATGACGGGTGATAAAACTAAATTTGTTAGACTAAGAGCCAAGGATGGTGGAAAATTAAGCTTTAGAGGAAATCAATCTAGAATAATTGCTGGAATTGGTGAAGTAGCAAATGCTAATGGGACACCAGTTAAAGATGTCTATCATGTGGAAGGACTGTGTCACAATCTCCTCAGTGTGAGACAAAGTCCGTAAAAAATAACTGGGTAATTTTCAATTCACAGGAATGCTTCATCATAAACAAAAAGGATCTTCCTATTAACAAAGAAAAGTTGAACATTCAACTCCGAGCTCCTAGGGATGGTAACTGCTACACTATTGACTTAGAAAATGGTTTTACAAACTCTTGCTTAATCAGTCAAGCTGGTGAGAGCCAGTTATGGTATAAACATTTGGCACACGTTAATATGAATAAGCTTGATTGGTTAATCAGGAATGAATTAGTTCAAGGGCTTCTGAAATTTAAATTAAAAAACCGATTTAGTCTGTGATGCTTGCTAAAAGGATAAACAAGCAAAATCATCTTTTAAATCAAAGACAGAAGTTTCAATGAAGAGGCCACTTGAACTACTTCATATCGATTCAATGGGTCTAGCTAGAGTGAAAACTTTAGGAGGAAATATTTACACATTGGTGATTGTCGATGACTTCTCTAAATTCAGATGGACCATATTTTTAGCATCTAAAAGTGAAATATTTGAATTATTCATTATTTTTGCCAAGAAGATCCAAAATGAGAAGGGTATGTCTATTGTTTCCACTAGAACAGATTATAGAGGAGAATTCAATAATAGAGGTTTTACTGCATATTGGAAAGTGAAGGAATCAATCATAACTTCTTATCTCTAAGGACTCTACAGCAAAATGGAATAGTAGAAAGGATGAACATAGTCTTAGCTGACATGGCACAGGCAATGATGACTGGGAAGAAGGTGTTGCAAGTATTCAGGGCAATGCTCTGAACACAGCATGCTATATATCCAACAAAGCATACATCAGGACATCACTCGGGAAGACTTCATATGAGATGTTTAAAGATAGGAAGATAAATCTATCCCAATTGCATGTGTTTGGGAGTACGTGCTTTATCCACAATAATGTTAAAGATAACCTCAGTAAATTTGATCCTAAATCTGATGAAGGTTTATTTCTAGGTTATTCTAATAGGAGTAAAGCATTTAGAGTTTTCAACAAATGTACCTGTGAAGTTGAAGAATCAGTGCATGTAGTTTTTATTAAAACTGAAACTCAAACAAAACCGGATTTTGATGAAGAAGCCATTATTTCAAAAGGTTTTAAAAATGTTAGCAAGGATATTCAACTGATTGTCAACCAATACATGATTTAGAAAATTACCAATTAGATGAACATCCTCAACCCCCTCAACCAAGAGCATTAAAGTACATCCACAATCACCCCATCAATTAAGTGATTGGAGAGGTGAATAAAGGTGTACTATAACATCCATCATTTTACTGTAAATTGAAATAGACATTAAACTGATAGTTATGAGATGAGATAAGCCTATATATAGAAAGTACATAGAAAGAGGAAGCCAGTGGACCAGAAAGACCACAGTTAACTTGCCCATAAGGCTTTGAAATGACTAAATATATATATGACAAGGGCATAAATGTCATTAGCAAAAAAGTCTAAGGGTAGAAAGGTCATTTTACATAATGACCAAGGATAGAATGTCGTTAGACATAAATGCTAAGGGCATAAAGTTCCTTAAGCATGAGAATGTAAGGGCATTATTGGAATTTAGAAAGAGTAGTAAGAAAAGTAAGGGCATTTTGGGAAATAAGGAAAATATGTAAGGGTATTTTGTTTATTTGACCAAGGTCAAAGTTAAAGGTTGACCAAAATATCAGAAAAATTTACATATGCCCAATAGACAGAGTAAAACTCACTGAACAAAACCGTGTTTTCTCGGATTTTTGAAATTCGGCCTAGATTTTTGTCTATAGAATTTTGAAGGGCAGTTGGCCGGAAAAAAATAATTATTTGAGGCATTAGCATTTCTCAAATATCTGAGACCAGAGGATAGAAAAATAAAGTGAATTTTCTAGTATTTATAAAATTATTGTTGAGAATACGATAGAGGAGATTTTCCTAGATCGGAGGAAAAAGACCCAAAAACCCTGAAAATGGAATCTTCTTTGCAAATTAATTACAGACATTCAAGGAAGTAATTTGAGGAAAGGATAAGGGCTAGAGTATCAGTGAAAATTCTAGAAATTTTTAAGGCCTTAAAGCTAAATTGTTTGTCGGTAGCCCATTTTTAGTGAGTTTGACAGGGTAGAGTAATCCTATTGAATTTGGATGAATTCCAGGGACATTTTGGGGACAAATATTTTGTCATATGAGCAAGTGAAATGTGGAGTGTAACACCTCTTACATATCCCTCTTAGCTTCTTTTTCATATGATTTGCAACCAATTAATGGCCTTAAACAACTTACAATGTCAAAAGGGACCAAATTGGAAACTTTTATTTTTAAGAAAGTACTATTCACAGTTTTTCGGGTCAACTTTGAAAGTCTGTAACTAATTCTAGAAAAATTGAAATCAAGTGATTCCAACTTCTATTTGAAGCTTACAAATTCCTTTATGAGGGAAAAATACTCATTTGAACAGTAACTAGCCCAATTGGTACATATTCTTTTGTGAAAATGCAATGTTCATATGGTAATTTTTCATTTTCCTAGGATTTTCTGCAATTTTTCATCAACTTTGGACAGTCATAACTTTCTGTAAAAAATTTCAATTCCATTGATCTTTAGCTTGTTTAAACCCTTGAAATGTGAACTATTTTTTTTACAAAATTTCAGCTCATTTAGAGTTTATTTACCCTATTTCCCGACAGGGCAAATGACCAACTTTACTTCCAGCACTTGGCCAAATTTTTACCCTTCTTAACTTCATAACCTATCATTTTGATTTCTAAACCTTTCATAACCACATTAATCCATGTAATTAGATATTCTTAAAGCATATACTAGTTATCATAAGTCCATGATACATATCCAAGTCATATTACATATTACATTACAACTTTAAACATAACAACATAAAGATCATAATGAAGTCCACAACATTGCACATTAGACTTTGCTTCATGAATCAACAAATTTCTCCTTACCCTTGAGAATGCTTCCACCTAGAAATGGTTAGTGGGGGAGGGTGAGATTTTTGGAAATCCCAGTAGCAAAACTTTCTAACACACATTATAAAATTGCATAACAACTTTTAATATAAGTGTGAATTCATAAAAGTGCAACATGTAACAATGAAATGCATATGGTCATAGCATACAAAAGCACATATTAATACTTTCAATCATCACAAATTTCCAATACAAGTCATGTATAATTCATACACATTTTCAAAGCAATTACGCTTAGGTTAGAAGGTCTTGCTACTTTGTGTCTTTAATTTCCTCATAACTTGATTGCTCTCTTGTTCACTTTGGGTATCACTCTCTTGCACCAAACTATAATCTACACAATTATCAACATAATGGCCATTAAATATATGCCATTACCAACACAAAAATCATTGTAAACCTCTCTTAAACTATCTCTTGAATTACATAAGCTTTAAGACATCAAACTTGTCTCTAATGTCTTCCAATGCTTCCACAAACTTGTGACCACTTTTACTCTACACAAAAACTCATTTTGGACTCATTGGAAGCATCAAAATCATCAAAAGAATTCATCTTCAGCACTTTCCAGATTTGAACGAAAATTCACAAGTGGAAGGAAAGTGATTGTTTTTCAAGTTTCCATGGTATCCATCATCATTTTCTTGTTTCTAAACTCATTCCCATGGATAATATGACTTAAATTCAACTCTCCCTCATTCCATACAAATTTTGGCAGTATAACCCCTTAGGGCTTTGAAATTCCAAAATTTCATACAAACATCAAACTCAAGCAATATATACATCAATCTTCTCCTTAACTTGCAAGGAGTGTTTTGCAACCATTTATTTCCTCTAAATCCCTCTCTTTCCCATTTTTCCTTCTCATGAACCCTAACTTTCCAGCCACCAAAATAGATCCAAAACCAAAAATCTAAATCTATAGAAAGGTAGAGGAAGTTGAGAGGAAAAGATTGATGTATAGGTTCGGTTGGCAAGCTCTCTTACCTTAGTTTTTCTTCAAATCCTTCCTCCTTTTCCATGAGCAAAAATGGTGTCTTCTCTCTTCTCTTTGGCAGCCATGAAAGTTGGCCAAAATGAGAGGAAATGGAGGGGAATAGCTTTTTATAGAAGTCTCTCATAAAAGATGGAAGGCTAGGATTTAACCTTAATTACTAAGTAAAATCCAAGGGTCCATATTTAACTACATACGTGACATGTGCTTGGCTCTTATTTGCTCATAAAAAGTGTCATGATTGATGCAAATGGAGAGGTAAAAATCTGGTTACGGTTTGGTTACATTAACCAAACTGAATTCCATTCGGTTACTTCTACCGATTACACGTTTTACCGGTAAACATAACTTTATTCTGGTAAATCTCTTTCTACTTTTCTGGAGATGTTTCCTTCCTCATTTAATCTCCTTAATTCCCTCTTGAATATATTAAAATCTTCCTCCTAAAATTGTCCCTTAATCAAATCAAAATTAATAGGATTACTTTATCCTGTTTAAAACTCCTGAAAACACGAAACCTTAGGATAAATCATTTTTAGGGCCTTGTAATTTTCTATATTTTTCATTGATACTCTAGCCCTTCTTCTTTCCCCAAAATACCTTCTAAATTTTCCAAATTAATTTTTGGAATAAATTATATTTTGGGGATTTTTCGGCTGTTTTTCATCATTTTCGGGAAAATCGCCTTAATCGTACTTTGGGCAATAATTTTGTAAAAAACTACGAAATTCCCTGAATTTTTCTAGACTTTGGTTTTTGGTCTTAGAGAACTCCTGATACCTTAAATAAATATCTTCAATCATCAAATCTTTAAAATTCCATAATTCCTCTTGCAGACCGAATTTCAACAATCGGTTGAATCTCTGGTAATCAGTGAGTTCTGCTCTACCTTTTGGGTATCTGTTAATTTTTCTGATTTTTGGTCAATTGTTTGACTTTGACTCTGTCAAATGACCAAAATGCCCTTACATTTTCTCTTAATGACCAAAATGCCCTTTCATAGTCTAACTTTTCATAAATTCCCATTTTACCCTTGACCTTTTGGCCTTTGATCTTTTGGTTTCTGACTCCTTAGGCAACTTCCCAGGGTGTCAACCATCCTAAAATTTCCCTAGGGTGAGCACGCTTAACTTTAAAGTTCTTACCGACTTCCATCCACCAGGCTGAATTTGATCCTGCGACTTCCGACCCAATAGCATCAACTTTTTCTGTACTTTCTATCCGTGGGTTCTAACTTGACTTTTTGATTACTGGTTTAGCCCTTTTATCCAATAACCATATTGCCCTTGGTCTTTATACTTAATAACATTTATGTCCATGGCTTACATTCATAGAAATCTCAAAGCCTTAGGACTAAATTGACCAGGGTCTCTTAAGTCAACTGACATTTTCTTTTTCTGTACTTTTTATTTCTGGGCCTTGACTTATCTTATAACTATCGATTTGTCTTCTATGTCGGCTTATAGAAAAGAGTGGATATTACATGGAGACTAAAAGAGAATTAAAAGATCTCCAAAAAAGTAGAGAAAAAGTTACCGAAATAATGTTATTTTTATCGGTAAAAGTGTAACTGGATCAAGTAACTAGATGGCAATTGGTTTGGTTGGTCTAACTAAGTCTCCAGTTACAATATGTGGTGTGGGCAAAGGAGAGCCATACACATGTATGAGTGTGTAATATCCACCATTTTATGTAAATTGAAATACAGGACAAACCGATAGCTATGAGATGAAGAAAGGCCTAGAGAAATAAAGAATAGGAAGAGAGGAAGCCAATGGAATAGAAAGACTATGGGTAAGTTAGTCCTAAGGCTTTAAAATTTCAAAATATATAAGCCAAGAACATAAATGTCATTAAGTATAAAGGGGCCAAACCAGTAGTCAAAAGTTGAGTTATAGCCCACAGATAGAAAACACGAAAAAAGATTATGTTGATGGGCTGTAAAACCCAAAGTCAGAGATGGCGTAGCGGGTGAAATTTTATAAGAACTCTACAGTTAAGCATACTCGCCCTGGATTAGTTTAAGGATGGGTGACCTTCTGGAAAGGATCCAGATGTCATTGCACAAAAAGATTAAGGGCATAAAAGTCAAAGGCAATATTGGAATTTTAAAAGATTAGTAAAAGCAAGGGTAATTCGGTAAAAAGTGAAAGTGTAAGAGCATTTTGGTCACTTTTCAAAGTCAAATTCAAAAATTCAACTGTTGACTAAAAAGTTCACAGATGCCCAATAGATAGAGCAAAACTCACTAATCATTGTAGTGAGTCCTGAAACTGTGAGTTACAACTTAGATTTCTGTCTATAAAATTTTGAAGGACAGAAAGTAGAAAATGATTATTTAAGGTATCAGGAGACCCCAATCAAATGAGTTTAGATCATAGAAAAATAAATTGAATTTTATAGTATTTATAAAATTATTACTCGTTATACGATAAAGGTGAATTCCCATATCAAAGCGAAAATGACCCAAAAACCCCAGAAATATTAATTTTATTTAAAAATAAATTTCAGAAAATATGGAGGAAAATTTGGCAAAAGGAAAAGGGATAGAGTGTCCATAGAAATTGTAGTAATTTTTAATGCTTTGAAAATATTTTGTCGTCCAATAGCACGTTTTCAAGGGTTATTAACAGGGTAGAATAACCCTGTTGATTTTGGACGAGTTCCAGGGATAATTCTTAAGGAGTAAATTATGGAAATTAAAAGAGGAAGAAAACATCTTAATAAAAGCAAAAAAAATTTACCAGAGTAAAGTTAAGTTTACCGGTAAAAAGTGTAATCGGTAGAAGTAACCGAACGGTAACTGGTTTGGTTAGTGTAACCAAACCCCCAACTAGATTTTTAGATTCAATTATTATACCTTTATGACAACCAATGAGAAGTTAGCAAATGTCTAAGAGGTGGTTGAATTCTAGCCATTAGATCTAGTTGAGATTTGAAGATTAAACCTCCACTACTACAAAAATTACTTTTTACGCCCTATTTTTAACCCAATAGACGCCCTTTCTCGAGGGGCATAAATGTGAGGGGAGTAGAAAGTTAGGGCCTATTGTAATATCCATAATTTCATACTAAATGAAATAAAGGCTAATCTGACGATTAAGATGATGAATTAGAAACGAGAAGTAGATAGCTCAAAAAGAAAGAAAGATTAAGGGCCGAAAGTTCAGGCACGGAGTTCCATGTGAATTCCAAAATTAAGTATATTTGCCCTAGAAGTAATATGAGGATGGGAAACCTTATAGGAAGGGACCCATATGTCATTTAATAAAAGACCAAGGGTATAAAGGTCTTTCAGAATCAAAAGTAAGG
>JANTPZ010123213.1:0-28619 GCA_025593235.1 Vachellia pachyceras | reverse complement strand
AATTGATCCATCCGCTTTTCTTTTTATCTTGAGAACCTACTTGTTCCCAATGGCCTTTCGACCTTTTGGCAGATCAACGAGTTCCCAGACCTGATTCTTTCTCATTGAATCAATCTCTTCTTCCATTTCCTTACCCCATTCGTCCTTGGCAGGGGACGTCAAGGCTTCATGTACAGAACGTGGCTCATCATCTTCATCCGGTGTGACCATGAGTGCTTCCCCCTCTATTGGGAAGCGCTTCCTGGATACGTTTCCCCTGTTACTCCTTCTTGCAGAAATCTCTTGTCTCTTTCGTTTCTTCTGTCTCGGTCTCGGTAAAGACCTTTTTGAGCCTTCTGATCTCCCACTCAGATCGATATATTGAGACGACTGGGGATCATTAGATCGATCTGCACTACCTTGTTCTTCTCTCTCATAAAGAGATACCGTTCGATCTATTTCTCCTCTTCCAGGAAATTCACTTTCCAAAAATGCAGTATCCCTTGATTTAATTTCAGTCACCGTTCCATCTTTGTTTTCCCTAATGAAAACGTATCCTTTTGATTCTTTTGAGTATCTTATAAAGATACATTTCTTTCCTCTTGGACCCAACTTCCCATGCTTGTGGGAATCGTCATGAACGTACGCAGCTGACCCCCAGGGTCTTAAGATTTTTAAACCGGGCTTGCGTTTCGTCCACAATTCATAGGGTGTGGAATTGACTGCTCTTGAGGGTACACGATTAAGTATAAAGGCCGCTATTAATAAAGCATCGTCCCAATATAAAATAGGTGAGCTTGCTTGAGCCATCATTGACCTAACCATGTCTGGAAGAGTTCTATTTCTTCTTTTTGACACACCATTTTGTTGTGGGGTGCCAGGGATAGTTAGTTGTCTAATTATCCCTTTCTCTTCACAGAGCTGTTTAAACTGATCGGATAAGTATTCACAACCTCTGTCAGTACGTAATACTTTAATTTACGTTCTATTTGATTCTCTATCTCATTCATGGACTGTCTGAAACTCTCTAGTGCTTCAGACTTATGTGAGATCAAATAGACATGATCATATCGTGAAAAGTCATTAGTAAAGGTAATAAAGTACCAAGCTCCGTGCCTTGCCCTCATACTCATGGGATCGCATATATCATAATGGAATAAATCCAATGGATTTTCAGCTCTAGTTCCCAAATTGAAAGGTTTTCTAGTTGCCTTGCTAGCTAAACATTTTTCACATAAGACCATATCCATGTTTGGACTTCACCTAGCAAACCTTCTTTTGCTAGTTTGATATTCGATTCAAACTTTTGTGTTATAGTCTAGCATGCCAGATATTTATGCCAACTGTTATATTGGAGAACTAACGAAACAGTCATGCAAGTTGAAATCACTAATAATATCCATAACAAAGGTCTTTCCTTAAAGGAAAGTTAAATAGTAAAAGGTTTCGTCGCTAAGAATGTCAGCACCTTTTGTCATAAAAGTTCACATCAAACCCGTAACTCAACAGACATAGTACAGAAACTATATTCCGTCAGATGTCTGATGTATGAAGTACATCGTGCAAGATTAAGGTCTTTCCACCACGCATAGCTAGTCTACATGTGGCTATGCCTTTGACCTCGATCCTTGCATTATTGCCAACATAAAGCCATTTGCATTAATGCGGTAATTGACAGTAATTCACGAGGGATCCCCGATCCTTTGTTACATGGTCTGTTGAGTTTGAGTCTTTCCACGGTCATTTTGCCCAGGACAGTCCCTAGCAAAGTGACCCAGCTTCTGGCAGGCATAGTATTTGACCTCATTCAGGTCAACCTTTGCTTTCGCCCCTTTTGAATTTAGAGAAATCCTTCCTACCTTTTCCACGAAGTTTCTTACCCTTCTTAAAATCGGGCTTGACATTGAAAATGTCTATATCCTCAGTACAATAGGCATGCCCAGAAGTCTTATATGACTCCAAGCGTTCATTCTCAAACTCAAGGTGCTTCACAACATCATTAAAAGTGATGATGTTATTGTTATGGGTTAAGTTGACTTTCACATGTTCCCAACTAGGGAAAGTGATCTGATCACAACCTGCACTTGCTACTCATCAGTCATTGTAAGTCCAACTTCCTGAAGCTCTCTGATCATGTTTAACATGTTTCGAATCTGCTTCTTCATGGACGTAATACCCGGAAGCTTATACATGTCAAACTTGATTGTCAGCGTCCTAAGCTTAGTGGTCGAAGTTCCAGCAAACTCATCTCTGAGAGCTGCCCACATGGCATATGCAATTGGATGTTTTTCAAATTGACACATTAGGTCATTTAGCATTATTCTCAGCATGGTAACTCTTGCAATACTATTCCATTTTTCCATACCTGGTATAACTCTAGGTTTCCCTTACGTTGGGTTGAAGTCCCAGCTTCATGTTCCACCAAAATGGTGATTAGTGGCTCAAGGGCCTCTTATTCTTCCAATATATACTACACTTTCCAGTGCCAGATGTCCTAATTGTCACCGTTCAGCTTATCCCCTTTGTTCAACTCGGCAATAATACCTTTTGTTGCCATTTTCAAGTCTGATGTGGCAAGATATTGTGTTAACAAAAATGCTTTCTACAATGCTGAGTTTCTAGTTACTTATATACATAGCACATCACAGTATACAATGTCTTGTGTTTACATAATTCTTGACAAGTGGATAAATTCATCGCTAGATTTGCGATCAGGAGAATACGTTTGTACCTCCCATCACACAAACACTAGTGACTACGTTATTTTCTTTCAGGAATTATATAAGCACTTGTCAATCGTTAGCCAAAAGCTCCCACTTAAAAAAAGGTGTATAATGCTAACGCATTTAATTAAGCGCAGTAAACATTGGTAATAATTTGCAATACAAAACATGTCATATTTCATAATTCATAAAAGCTTAACAGCACTTTACATCGTGTCTTGGAATCATAAACAAATTAATAAGAGAAATAAATGGAGACACACGTAATTCAAATGTGCAATTTTAACTTTAGACATTTGCAACACAATAGTCGACGATTTGTTTCCTTAGTCTTTTAAAGTATCGACCCTTGTTCAGCATAAATCTTGTTGTTCTCTTTACTGCATCAACCCACATGGTTGTTAAGAAGGTCAAAGAGAATGTGCCCGCAGCTTTGACCGCCTCACGGTACTTGATTATAACCTTTACATAAAATTCTACAGTCTCATTATTAATTATGTTGTTGGCGTAATTAGCGATGATGCTATAAATGATTTTTATGTTCTTGGATCTGGCCATTCTCATCGCGTCACGCTCAGCTATCATCGCAGCCATGGTGGGAGAAAAGGGTTGGTTGACCTTCTCTTAGTTACTTTGAGGTTCAGAATTAAATGAGAACGAGGATTTAGGACCGAGGTCTGATAAACCTCTTGGGATACTTCATGATCCTGCTCAACGTTTTGCTCGGGATCCTCATATGGATCCTCTTCTGGGTCCTCTTCAGGATCCTCCTCAGGATCCTCTTCAAAGTTATCCTGTGGGTCCTCTTGAGGCTCTTCCTCAGGATCCTCCTCTTCTGGGTCTTCCTCAAAATCCTCTTCAACTTGTTGTTAAGGATTCTCATCAGGAATATTGTCATCCATATATTCCAAATGCATTGATCCATAAGGCAGTGCTTCGGTGCTATCTGAGATTTCTTAACTCATTTAATTTTTCTGAAAAAGGAATAAATTTAAAATTAATTATTTCGAAGAAATTCTCAAGAAATCTTGGGCTAAGCACTGATTTTGATCAAATAGCATATCAAAATGAAGATCTCAAATTTTAGGATTTTTGGGAACAAGACGTGTCTCATTTAGGGCTTGCACGCGCTCCCACGCGCCTCGGGAAGATAAATTCCTTGAAAAATTCAAAAATTGGATGAAGCCCACTCTCGGGTGGTGGGCGTGTAGGCCACGCACCACCATATCGGCCTCCATTCCGTACACGCGCCGGCCCATTCTTCTCCACTCGCCATCGTGGTTTTAATGGGGTAGTCCATGTATCCACTGGACATGCCACAGAGCCTCACTTGCCACGTGGTGTCTTCCCCCCTTTTTTATTATTATATATATATATATTTTTCACAGTCTGGGCCTCTCTGGCCCAGTTCATCAAAAAAAAAATTTCTCGGTCTGGGCCTCTCTGGCCCAGTCCGAAAATTATTTTTTTTCAGTCTGGGCCTCTCTGGCCCTGTCCGCAAATTTCTTTCTCTCCCCCCTTTTTTTGTTTGGGCCCTCTGTAGCTCATAACAATTTAATTTTTTTTAATTTCTGGAGGCAAAACGGCGCTGTTTTGGATCTTCTCAACGGGTTAACCTACCCGAATTTCAACCCGCACCCGACCCGGTTCGTGCCCTTCTACGTCTGCCGCCGCGAAATTTTTTTTCGACGGTTACTGTTCACATCTTCGCCGATGTGTTTTTCGGCCATATCTTCGCCATCCGACGTCCGTTTTTCGCGTTCTAGGTGTCCATTTTATCGTTTCGACGAGATCTACACAATTAGAGCACTTTTGGAGCCTAATTCTTTTTCCTTTTCTGAAAAAATGCGACAGAACTAGTAAATCGTTTTTCTTTCCTAACTCCGTCGTCCGGTTTCCGTTTTTCGCGTTTTTGGTTTCCACGTTCTCGTCTTGAAGAGATCTACACTATGGACATGTTTTCTAAGCCTAAGGACGTTGTATTCTGAGAACCTAGATCTGGATCTCCGTTGTTGGGTTTCGTTTTACTCGTTTCGTTTTTCGTTTTCATCATTTTCGGTTTAGATGAATATGATTTCATACCAAATATACACATAAATCACATATATGCTTGAAATCTGAACCGAAAAACAAAACGACATGTATACAGGAAAGCATTAGACATGCATACACATATATCTTAATGAAACATGCTTGTAGAAATTCATGAACAGTAAGCAATTGCCATAGAGCATGCATGGTAAGCAAAAGATCATAGTGATGGACATATTTTAATCATATACTCAAATTTTCATGATTAAAATAACAATAATTCATATCTGTGCGGAAGAGAAATGCCTCAGGAACCTATAAGCTCTGATACCACTGAAGGATTTCGGGCGTACCTGGAGATGTAGAATTACGAATCTGCAGATACCTACGCGGAATTCGGATCACAATGGTGGATCCAAACACAAGACACAGCAAAAGCACCGAAGGCAAGAGGAGAGGAGATGAGAGGATTCTCTTAAAGAGAAAAGAGAAGGGAGAAAACTTGTTTTCTCTGTGTGTTATGTCTGCCACTTTTTGGGGAACCACTCGCCTCTCTTGTAACTTCCCACTAGGGTTTAGGTTTACGCATTTGACCTAGCCCATGGACTTGGGCCTAATCCATCAAGGGTGGCCTATATTCCAACAATCTAATACAATTGTTTTGTATACCGTGAATCATATATAAAAAAAGTAGTTAACCAAACAAGACGACAATATATATTACTTATTTCCATATGAATTCATAATTAAATAACAATATTTAAAAATTGGGACATATAATTATGAATTATTAGAAAATTTAACGTAATGAATATTATAATACGATCTAATAAGAAACACACAATAATCTTGGGTCGATAGCTAGAGGCTAATCATTCGTAGAGACCTCCGGAATGGATTTTGTCTTTCCCAGGAAGGCCTTTCCCATACATAACTTATTTCATATCCATATATCCATATAAAGTTTTTTCAATTCGTATATTTTATTTCTTCTTTCATGATCAATTTGTTTTAAACTTCTTAAATTTTGTTATTTTTAAACTTTTTTCTTCAAATTTTTAATATTTTCAAATTTTGAAATAATACACAGGCAACAATCTCAAAACATGTTTAAAACTATGATATCGGAGTCCCTTTGAGGATGTCTGATAAAACCGTGATACTGTAAATGCACTGGGTGCTACTAAAGTGTGTGCTTGCCAAACAATAACAAAGCAATTTTGGTTTCAAAAAAGTAAAGCCATGGTTTTAGTTTGGGGATAGATAAACAAGTGAAAATTTTGGAAAAAAGGTTTTTTTTATTCAAAACCATGGTTTGAACCCACGAAACTACTGCTGGAAAAATGGGACAACCCAACCCTAGAGGGTTAGGCCCAATAGACTAAAAATGGTTGATTTCAAAACCCAGCCCTCGAATTGATAGGCTCAAGTTGGCCCGCTAGTTTTTAAACCCATTTAACAAAAATGTTTTTTCAATTTAAATTAGTAAAATTTATAATTTAAGACAAATTATCAAAACTAATTAAAAGAAATAAAGTTAAGATGATAATATATTATGAATGAAAATTTTAACATTTGTACATGAAAATTGTTTTCAGTAGTAGCCACACGATTTATAATAATAGATAAAAGGATGTCTAAATGTTATTAATGTAAAATAAAATCTTGTATTCTTTACCCAATCTTGTAGCTTGGCACTCAACTCATTAGCCACAGGCTAGTCCGGCAAGTCATGGGTTGGCCTGTGAATCACAGGCTTATTTAACATATTTTCACTTTATTCAAATATATCAAGTTTAAACAATGGTCTTAGAAAAGTAGTTTGTACGTGAAAAATGACATAACAAATTTGATATTAGAAAGAACAAAGATTTGAGAAGTGAAAGCATGTATGTGTGTGCATCTATATGACACATAAAACTGGAAATGAATGTAGTTGAAAATATTTCTTCTTAAATTTGAAGGAAAACAAATAGTTATTATAATATAATGCACAAGCTAAGGGTAAGAAAAATTATGTTTTATCAATTTTTTATTTTCATATTTTTATGGGGTATATGATGGACAAGAAAACAACTTTAATGTAAAAGAATAACACTTATTTTTTTGGTTTTGAAAAGGCTACTTATACGTGGAAAACAATCAAATACGTTTGACCTGAAAAATGGAAATAAGGTTTTATCAAAATAAAAACAAAGATACAAATAAAATTAAATAGATATAATAACATAAACAAGAATAGATATAATAATATAGACAAGTTCTTAAACAGTGAAATCATGTTTGATTTAAAAGGATTTGTTTCTAAAACTTGTAAGAAAATATAAGAAGAAATTAAAATAACAAAGAGTACCTCAAACAAAAATAAAATAAATTTAATTGGCAAGCATAAACGAGTCGCCCCAACCGTGCAGAGCCGGCTTTTTTAAACCCTCGGCCTAGAGGGCCAACCTTTTTAAAACCCATTTCCTTTTATAGGACCAAATCATAGGTTTGGCTCTCGATTTAAATGGGTGGCCCAACAGGTTTGGTCCATTCTCCCAACTCAACTTAAAACCATGATTTCATAAAATCTACATTTTCCACTTTTTCTTCTTTTTTATAATTGTCATATATGCCCTACCAAAAATATCATTATCATTTCCTCTAATAATAAATTAGAATATGTTCTTTATCCAATTATCACATTATCTTATGTCCTTTTTATAATTTGTATATGAAAAAGTGATTCT
The DNA here is from genome assembly GCA_025593235.1 of Vachellia pachyceras. NCBI lineage: Eukaryota > Viridiplantae > Streptophyta > Magnoliopsida > Fabales > Fabaceae > Vachellia > Vachellia pachyceras. Next base: position 21,154 of record JANTPZ010123213.1, on the reverse strand, counting down.
GATAACAATTTTATAAACACTCTCATTTTATCAAAATATATTTTCTAAAATCACTTTTATCACTTCTTCTTTAAAATCTATTTTCTAAAAGTCAATCCGAACATACCCTAAGTAATAAAGTGAAAAATTGAATTCGTGCTGATGATCCAACGTTTTCAATAGAAACGTTTAATTGTAATTTTGAAGGGAATTTTTTTTAGGTGTTTTGATAATTTGATTGGCTTAAAACAGCAAAAAAAAAATCTTGAATTAATGATTTTAAATAGAAATTTGAATAATTTTGGAAATTGATATATTTAGGAATAAAATTTGATATTAGTTTTTAATGGGTAGTTTTTACATTTAAAATTAAACATTTCAAGTTTTTTAAAGAGTGGTAATTAATATATTTTGAAGTCTGAAGAATAAAATATCAATTTTTAAAGCCTTTAAAAGCTCGATAAATGATGTCTTGTTAAATAAAAAAACTTCTATAAAAACAATCTAAAATAGTTTGAATTTTGGGTTGGGTGAAACACTACTAGAAAATCACATTTTAGCGAGGAAAATTAGCGACGACTTTGAAATTCCTCTCTAAATAGCCTAATTAGAGAGGAATAATAAATTCCTCTCTAATGTCCAAATTAACAAGAAAAATTAGCAACGACTTAGATATTCCTCTCTAAAATGCTCAATTAGCAAGAGATATTATGTCCCTCTCTAATTTTCCAAACAAGGAAAATTAGCTGCGACTATTATATTCCTCCCTAATTTTTCAAATTAATGAGAAATTTTTTTACTGCAATATTAAGTTATTCATATTCATTTTTAGCATAAAATTTTGGAGGGGTAAATAAGTTAATATATTTTATTATTTTCAATTTTCCTCTTATATTGTTTAAACTTTGAAGGACAGATTTTTTTTAAATTCCCTCTCCACCACTTTCACAGTTCACATGGATTAGAAAACTTTGGAGGCCTAAATTTTTTTCTTTTGAATTTCCCCCTCGCACCACTATCATACGCATCAGAAAATTTTAGAGGGCGGATTTTTTTTCATTTTCCCTCTCACACATTTCACTCACGGTTCCCAAATCTCGCTTTCACACAATGAGCTGACGACGCCATCTGAAATCCCTAACACTGAGCTTCCACGCACCCACTCTCGGTCTCTCACTCGGCACTCTGTCTGGTCTCTGTCGACGTCCATCTATCACCAGGCGTAAGCTCAGTCCCTATTTCAGTCATCATTCCAAGCTCTGTCGTCTGTCCCTGTTGCGCATCTCCCAGTAAGCTCCGTCATCCTTTCGTGTGTCCAGATCCAGCTCAGTTCCGTTGTCCCTGTTTGCTTGCCTAGCTCTGTCGTGAGCTCAGTCCTGTAGCCATCCCTATTTCGCACCCGTACGCAACGCAACTGTCCCTATTTTGGGCAAAAGGGAAACACAAGGTTTGTTCAGGTAATTGGGATCAATGTGAAGCTCTGATCTTTATAAATTTAATTTGTGTGGATCTTGATTTGTTAATCCCTTTTTATATGGTGCTATTTACGCTGTGTGAGCAAAAAAATAAAAGCTTCCTTCGCCACTTAAAGTTTTGATCTTTATAAATTATTTGTGCTATGGATTTTTGATAATACTCTTTCATGCCTTTCTTGTTCGTTTTTGCCTTAATAGTTGTTCGTTGGACATATTTTTCAGTGCTGATGCAATATAGCGGACTTAGCGGATTCTAGATTAGATTCCTGGGAGAGTTACCAGCGCCTATAGTCATAGTCAGGTTGTGATTGCACTATATGCTCTGTATTTCCTTGCATCAGATTGATATACATGGAATAAATCATGAAAATATGGTTCTCATATCAAGGTATCAAGGGTTTACGTGATATAATTGCTGCCGGAATTGAAGCTTGCTATGGTTTTCCTGCTGAACAGGTGCAAGCCCTGAGGTAACTCAACTTTGAATTTTTCCTGAAGGATTGTCTTAGTGGATTTGGATAATGGAATTTTTTATCTCTCATTTACTGAGTGTTTTAGTGAATGGCAGAGATTTTTTCACGCCTATGTTTTGGCACTCTAAGTTGAACGATATCATATTCTCATAACAAAGTCTTTACTCTGTTTTTTTTCCTTTTTGCCCTTTAATTGTGACTTTCTACTTTTCTATGTCAATAACTATCAGTTCCTTCCATTAACTTGGATTTTGAAGACAAGTGAATTGCTTTGGTTTATTAATAAGCCAATTTTTTGCTATCACATTATTCATCAATCATGCGAATCAAGCAACATGATGAGCAGAAAACATAAAGCTCAGGCAAAGGATGAATGTTCCCAGTTAGAATAGATAATGTCATTCTTTTTTCATGCTAGTTTTTAAAGGAATAATTACTATTGGATTTTGCAGTGGAAATATTCCTTCTTGTCTCTGCATATTTTTCCTTTGATTAGAGAATATATCTCTGTTCATGTGTGTGTTCGGTTTTTGACTCTCCTGATTTCATTTTTATTCAGATTTGATTATTAACATTCCTTGATGCATTTAGCTGTTGGAGACTTATTACATAGCCATCTCCTTTGAGATTTTGGAGACAACTAACTTCAAAGTTTATATTTCTTAATATCCACATCTGTATTTATGTCTCCTCACTTGAACAATTGACTAACTAAATTCCGATTTGAATATGGTACAAGAATACTTCTTTACTATTAACATCTCCAAACTTTTTACACAAGCAGGTTTGTTTTCATCAAAACACGCTTTATAAGTTTAAGTATGCAAGGTTTGGCAAGCGTTCATTAGTGCAATTATTCAATTCTAAATATTCATACCCAGAGATATATATTAGAGAAACTTTTTCATTGCAGCTATATTTTAGAAATTTGAGATGGTCTGATGCGATATGGGATTGATTTTGTGTTCAGTGTGCTACACTATTCATCTTATGCCTATCTATTTTTGCTTAATTTCACATTCTGCATTAGTGACCGGTTGTCTTTCTCTACATGGAAAAGTCTAACATTTTCAGTTTCCTCTATAGTCTTGATGAATTTCTCTTCATCATGTGAATATTTTGATCATACAGGAGAACGAGTGGCCCTATAAGGGGTGCGAAGGGTGGTTGGACAGCAAAAAAGGTTAGTGTCTGGGGATGGTTCCTCCTTTTCTCTCATTTTTTGGCTAGATGCAACCAATTAAGATGGAACCCAGCTTAGTTAATTTGATTGTTATGGATATATATTGTGGTAACTTGAGAGTGCTAGATATGTTAACATATCTTTAATATCTTCGTGTCTTTGCTAATTTTATATGTTGTCATCTAATTGTTCTTAATGCTTTCTATATTTTACTGAAGGATGAGACCCTAAGGCAAGCTGTTGCAATTTTCAAGGGAAAGAATTGGAAGAAAATAGGTAGTTATATTTGCTTTTACAGCCTCTGACTAGTATCATTTGTTGTTGATAGTTTCCTTGGCTGTGGAAGTGTTTTGGTTCGGAAAAAGGGTAATGATCCTCATACGTGATTTTCTTGGGGTGGTGGATATGCACATCTTCTAGGAAAGTGAGTTTGTTCAGATCTAGGGAGCATGGCCAGGATACATGGCAGTACCGCTGACATGTTACATGATGAAGTTTAAAGTGTTCATGTGCAATTTAAAGTGTCACATGGCATTGAACCTTGTCAAATCTGAGTGACCAAAATGTGTTAGGCATGCATACATTCCCATTTTCAAATGTCTATGCACTATATGTTTGGATGAATGTACATTTGAAATGACCTTAGATGCACATAAAGAAAGTTTCAGCTGTACAAAACTTGTTTTTATCATTATTGATGCCTTTGATCCTAGAGTAGAACAAAAAGTTTCTGCAGTGATATAAGAGAAATATATAATTCATGATACATAGGCTTCACGTCATGTTTAGCGAAGGTGCTGCTGCTTTTAAAGACAGATGTGAGAAAAAAAACTTCTCAAATATATTTTATGAGAAACATGCATCTTTCTACATTATCATTTGATCACAATTTATACAGAAAGGTTAAGTGTTGTATTTATGCAAACCACAACAATTTGTTTATAGGTTATAGAGTACATAATATATTCAGTACCAGGTGTTTACTGTAAAAGAATTGCAATCATGTTCATGACAGATTTAAACTTTTGAATGCAGCTTAGTTTTTCCCTGATAGATCAATGTCTCCACAGATGGCAAAAAGTTCTTAACCCAGAACCTGTTAAAGGGCCTTGGATTCAAGAGGTTGAAAACGTATTTCTTTTTTGGGGTCATTTTCCCAACAATCTTATTGAAGCATTAACTTTCCTTTCTTGCTTGGCTTACAGGAGGATGATAAAATTGTTGAACTAGTGTCAGAATATGGACCTACAAAATGGTCAGCAATTGCCAAGTCCCTGCCTGGTCGTATAGGGAAACAGCACCGAGAGCGGTAGGTTTACGGTAGTTCAAGTGAAAGTTTATCTCTCATCTCTTTTACTGATATTTTATGGAATTCAAGGATCGTTAAAATGACTTGTTATGCCTTTTATCTTGCATATTACAGGAGTCTTCATTCTATCAGCATTTTCCCTAGTTTAAAACGATGATCACAATATATTACTATTACATTTGATAACCTCTTCTAGCTTCTTGTATGGGATGCTTAATCAATAGTGATTTCTTCCTCTTTTGCTTTTCATTTCCCCTTCTTATATACTCTTCAATTTTATGTTGTTGGTATGGTGTCTATTCTTGATGTCTTCCAAAGGACTAGAGAACTGTGAATATATTTGTGTCCAAAGATATATTTGCAAGTTTAGAAAGTTTAGATATTAAACTCATAACGCCTGTATCTTTGTTTACTGACTTGTTAAATTTAATTTTGTTAGTTAACATATAAAAAGAACATTCAAGTGCATTTTGCTGCAAGTTCAGGAGAAATGGGCATGGAAGGACAATCATTAGGGGGAGATGGACCGCATAGGGATGCTCAGAATGAAGGAGATGAATATGTTGATGAAGATGATGATGCATTCATTGATGCTCATAATAAAGGAGGGGATAAATACGTTCATTGTTTGACGCTCTTAATTTTTATATGTATTTTTTCAACTTTAAGACTTTTATCAGATATTAGAATGTGTGCTTATGGTTAAAGATACTGTGTACTTGATATTACTATTTAAAATTTGATTTTTGTGTGAATTGTGTGATTAAACAGAATTTATTTATAAAATATTTAAAATCAGTGATGAATTTAGAAATAGAATTGTCAAATATAGAGATACTAAATACACAGAATTGCCTATTTAGCGATGAAATATAACGCATATAGCGACGGAAAAGTAAGACAATATTCTAATTAGTGATGAAATTAGTGAGGGAAAAAGTAAATTTAGCGATGGAAAAGTAAGGTATAATATTCTAATTAGCGATGGAATTAACAATGGAAAAAGGAAATTTATCGACAAAAATGTAAGGTGTAATATTCTAATTAGCGACGGAAAAAAGGAAATTTAGAGACGGAAATGTAAGGCATAATATTCTAATTAGCGATGGAAAAAGGAAATTTAAGCGATGGAATTAGCGATAGAAAAAGGAAATTTAGCAACAGAATTAGCGACGGAAAATTCCGTTGCTAATTTTAAAAATTTCATCGCAAATTTAGCAATGGAATTTAGCGACGGAATTTTCCCTCACTAATTCCGTCGCTAAATTTAGCGACAGATTAAGCGACGAACTTTTTCCATCGCTAAATCTGATTTTTCCGTCGCTAAAGCTGTTTTTTCTGTTGCTAATTCTGATTTTTTTTGTAGTGAAAGTGCGATCCCCTTAAGTTTTCAATTGGTAGCAATTTCCATCCTACAGTATTTCTTGTCACAATTTCTGTCTAGACGTATCTAAATTAGTGCAATGTTCATTCTAAGTAACTAATTATTAGTGTGCTTTGATAGAGTTAATTGATGATATGGATTTAGACTTGTATATTTTCTGGTGAAATAAGTTATGCGTAGTGGATGAGGTGTCAAAGATGTGGTTGTAATGCTTTTCACCCTAAAATAAATAGTAAAGTTTTAACCCTAATGGTCATAATACTTTTTGCCTTAATGTTTTGGCAATGAGAAGGGAGTGGAACCATAACAGGGAGAGTTCGAGTGCGAGGGAGTTTGAGAATCAAGGAAAGAAGGTGCTTACAAAGATTCTCTAGCATTTAGATGTTTAAGTTTGTTTTATAGGAATAGTTAATCACACTTAAGCCCTTTGTCATATGCATGTTTGTGTCATTTTCAATTTGTGGATTATAATATAGAGGGAGTAGGAAGTTGAGGGTCTGATGAAGAGTTGGAGGCCGTAGGTAGGGGCAATAATGAACCATATGCAATTGACAAAAATGCCCTAGCAAACTATTTGTTGAGTTTGATTATAGGAAGAAGGATTGGAAAGAGACACATAAGTCACTATAGGGCGAGTCAAAATTGATAGTTGAGGAAATTTCGTGGTATAGAGTAAAAGAATAGGATTAGTATCTACCACAATGTAAGGTAAAAGAAAATTGCAATGAAGAAGAGAAAGGAGGTTAGGAGAATTACACTAGGGAAATGTTGAGGGATATATTCAGGAACAATTAGGGTATGATAGTGAAGATGGTGAAGATTAGGGTCTTGAAGATCATGTGGTTGGCAATGAAGATGGTAAATGTAGTAATAACAACAGTAAGACAATGACTCATAAAATGAAGAGAGTATGACTCAAGATGATAGCAATGTTAAGGAGATGGAAGGATTGGAAGACTTCGAAGAGGATGAAGATAAAGGTGTACAATGGATAACATGGATCGTACATTGGATGAGTATCTAGAGCAATAATAAAGCACCTCAGCCTATTCTTGAACCTGAGCAACCCACCCAACACATCCAAAATAACATCACAACATAGCCAATTATAATGATGATGACGTGGATCGTACGTTGGACAAGTATCTAAAGCAATACAAGACCACTTATCAATTCAGTATTCAATTCCTAGCCATTAGCCCCAGAAACTTTGAGATGAAGCCGGTCATACTTCAAATGCTCTAGATGATAGGCTCATTTTTAGGAAATCATAATAAGGATCCTACTAAGCAACTGACACGCTTTGTGTAATTGTGTGAAAACTTCAAGCAACATGGTGTGACTCTTGATGCCTTAAGATTGAGACTTTTCTTTTATCGTTGGACAAAAAGGCAAGAGCTTGGCTTACAGCTTTACCACCTAATTCCATCACTACTTGGAATAACTTCTAGAAATTGATAGCATTTCGGCATATTTTCTTCTCATCTTATCTATTTTTGAAACCCAAACTGTGCATAAAGAGATGCCTTTTAGAAGAAAATGTGCTTCAAGTTAAATTCTTGTTTTATTTGGCCTATTTTGTGATTAAAAGATAACTTATGCATCCTCTCTTTTGTAGAGAGTGAAAGACAAGTGTAATGTTTTCAACGGCCAAGAAACAAAGCTTGTAGCAGCAAAGATTGAATAGAGATCATCTATCATGAAGCTAAGTAGGTTGTTACGATGTTGGCTTCAACCAAACAATACATGTGCTAAAGTTAAGAAGGACTTGATGCTCTTTAGGTCACATGCTTTAGCTAACAAACATCTTGGCTGAAGCCAATGAGGATTTGATACTCTCTATGCCACGTGCTTCAACCAACAAACATTTTGGCTGAAGCTAATGAAAATATGACAACTGTACAATTATGATTTTTACTTGATGTTGTTAGCTTTAAGGATACATATTGTAGGGTTTAGCCAAAATGGATTAATTCTTCATTCCTAGGATATGCTTGGGGCCATTCTTTGCTAGTGTTTGGAGATTTTGAAGAGATTTGGAGAGATTCCAAGAGAGGTTTTGGAGTTCCAACCTAGGGTTTTCTTCTTTTCTTCTCTTTTCTCATTAGCTTATGATGTTTCCATTTGTTAAGCTCAGTTTTCCTATGTATATGCATATGAATAGCTAAGTATTTCCTTTCTAAGATTACTTTGAACCTCTATATGGATAAAATTTTGTTATACTCCTTTTTGGCATTTAATGAAGGATTGTGTTGATTTTATTCTTTGCTTCATGCCTCTAAATGCTTTATCATCATTTAGTTGATTTGATGAATGAGATTATGCTTGAGAGATATTTTCTTGTTTAAAGAACTTGGATAAACACATGCTAGACTTGAAACTCATGATTGAGTGGAGAGTTTGTTGGTAGGAAAGAGATTTACCTATTAACCTAGTATTAAGATTGGTACTTAATGACTATGTTCACTAGGTTGTTGCAAGAGACTGAATGAACTCTTGAAAATAAATGTTGGCTTTTACTTGAGAGAGCTTTTCTAGTATTTGTGAATCTTATGCAAACATTAGATTCTTCATTAAAGCTAATTATGAGGGAAATAACTAGTTTATGAAGTGTACAGGGAAGAAGTAATCCTAGTGCCTCAATTTCTTGGATTAGAATTGACTTTTGCTTCCATTTTTGAATTAGTTTATTTTGAACCAACAATTATTTCATAAATTGAACTTCTCAAAATGATTTTTACCCAATCTAATTAAGAGCACTATTGTATTTATTCACTTATTTTTGCCATAATCTTCATGTAAACGATGATTTTCTGTACTATTTGCGAATGGTATACTTGTGGTAGAAAAGCTGTGAACAATAAGCATGAAATAACCAATAGTGTAAACCTGAAGTTGATAGAGGATGAGGAGTGAAAAGTGTTAAGAAAATGTTAAAAGGGATGCCCATTTTACATATTTGCTTCAAAGGTTAAGAGGCAAATGGGTTTGAAAATGGGTTTGAAGGTGAAAACACTTTATGTTGATCATGAATGACTTCTGAGTATACAAAAATCATAAGGCTATATCAAGGTGGATAGCAAAGTATTTTAAAAACAAGGTGCAAGTGAGGACTTAGTATGAGGTGAATGACACAAAGAAGGATTCATAAGATCGGCAAAAGCTTCACATCAGCATTCATAAGTATGAGAGGGCTAAGAAGATCATAGTAGAGGAGATGAAATGGAGCTACAAGGATGAGTTTGCTTGTCTTGAAGCCTATTGTAATGAGATGAGGCCATTGAATCTTAGATCTAGTAAATGTGTTGAGGTGAGCAGAGAGGCATTTGGACAAGGGATGAGGATAATTAGCATGATGTCGATGTGCTTCAGTGCATCTAAGGCCTTATTTGGTACATGGCATTACAGGGATGAGATTGATATTGACATTAATAGAGCTTGTTTTAATATGTTTGATATAAGGTACTAAGAAATGTATGGATTGTTACAGTACCACGTAGAAAAGATTGGAACAAACATACCTCCCCCTGGTATTGCTTTTTCAATTATAGGATTGTAAATTTTAAAGATAAAATATCCTTGGTTATAATAATTTTTACACAAAAGTACTCTTAACCACAATCATATAAAGACTCACATTAAATCCCATTGCCATTATCTCCACTGAAAAGACCATTCTATATAATAATTTAATCAAAAATAATTAAATAATAACCTAGTTATGCGGAAGCGATTTCTTTTATGAAGAACCTTGAATTCTTGCCATACGTTCCGTTCACAGATTGCCACGTAAAATCTGAATCGCTTGCAATTATATCTATCAAGCAATTAACCCCACAGTCCACCTACTCTGCCTTCTAACTTCTAGACGTGGTACAGTCTATTGGTGCTAGTATACCTGGCCAACAGCTAGCTAATCATTTCAAGAACACTGCCCACTCCCATACCACCTGCAACAGGCCAAGGTAAGCAGGTGTCCACCCACACCAACTTAGCTTAAATCCGGGCCAAGGATCAACAAAAGTTGAGGGTTATAATAATTCACCACTCTTCATTCATCCCGAAAATACCTTCACAATATAACACATAATAATATCAATGCATATCCATCATCCATATGTTCCCGATGTCAATTTCATCACAAATGTCACATCATCCTCATGTAAAACAAAATACTCATATAGTTCATAAGTACGATACTTTACTGAATAAATGTCATATAAAAAATGCAAAATTTTCTAAATCACAATTTAATTTTTCTATAAAGAAAGTAAGAGTTAGAAAACACCTTACAGTCCACAACCAGTATACAAAAGAAATTAATCCCGGTTACCTCAATTACAAGCTAAATCCCACTAGACTTGAGAATAAAGCAACCAAACACAGTCCAGTTACCAATTAATCAACACAGCAATGCAAATATGAATTTAATAAAAAAAATCAAATAAATAACTCCCAAACACTCTAACCCCTAAGTACATATTTTATAATTAATTTAAATATTTTTCTTAATTAATTAATTTTTTAACTCATATAAACCTCAAGTTAACATTATCATTCCTAATTTTAAAGTCAGGACTTTACAATAAAAGAAATCAATAAATTCTAAATCCACAATTTTTTTCTATATCTAAACTGTTTAGAATTTCAATAATAATTTCTATTACCCTAATAAATTATTTTGAATCAATTTTTATATGTGAAAATACCCAAAAATTGTTTTAGAGACTCTTTTTTTAATAATAAAAATGCTTATAAAATCACGTAATATAAAAATAACAATTCTAACCCGATCATATTTATCAATAAATTACCCTCTATATTTTTCTACTTAACTTTATCTAGTTAAAATATCTTATATATCCAAAAATATACATCTTTTTAAACATAACTAAATTTTTTAAAATATTCAAGATATCAAATAAACAAATATAACATTATAGATTGTAGTTATAAAATATATCTATAAATTTTATGGCCTTCTACATATAAAACTCAAACTGAACAAAAATCTAGATTCCAAAATATTCTCTACTAAACATAATATTACTACCATTAGGAAGAGAAAAATATTTAGAACAACTTTTATAAAAGAATTTTACTGAAAATAAGACATTCAGCTTACCAAAATACTCCCAAAAACAGAACCTTAGGCCGAAAACCACCTTCCAGAGCTCTCCTTCTAGTTCACAGACTCTTACTAACATCTCTCTCTCACTCACCGGTGCAGCTCCCTCCCTTCTCTAACTGTGTGTGTGCGTGGTGTGTTGTAATGTGTGAGGGGGTGTTGTAGTGTGTGGGAGTATTTATAATACCCCCACAGCGAGAGACCCCATTCAAACTTTTTTTATTTATTTTTTTTAGAGCTGATGGTGATGGTTGGGAGACCTATCACCATCACCTTCTGCTACACTCATCTTATGCGTGTGGCTTTCAACCTATTTTATTTTTTTAAAAAAAAAAGCTGCCCCAACGCATGTTCTGACATGTGGCAAATTATTTTTATTTTTTTTACAAAAAAACAGGCTGTCACAACTCTCCCCACCAAAATAGGAATTTTGCCCACAAAATTCACTACAAAAGGAAGGAATCATAAACATCACAAAACACAACCATAAGTTTTCAAGCACTCAAAACAACCAATAATATAAACATTACTCAAATACCATCACGATTGCAGCACACTAGCATACCTAATCCAAGAAGAATGAGGGAAAGTCACACCGCATCCATTCTTCAGTTTCCCAGGTAGCATCACATGGAGACATGCCCTTACAGAAAATTTTCAAGAGATGAATTGTTCTATTTCGCAACTGCTTATCCTTTACATCTATAATTTTCTCTGGCTCAGGTATGAAAGTTAAATTCTCTCTCAATTCGACTTGTTCTGGCTCAATCATATGGGACGGGCCCAGGTGATATTTCTTCAATTTTCACACATGAAACACGTTGTGTGCTCCAAAATCTCGTACAGACCAATGAATCGGGGAGTTAACTTCTTCTCCTTGATGGATCTGCTAATACCAGTCACTGGTGAAACCTTTAAGAAACACATAGTCACCCACTTCAAACTCCAAAGGCCGTCGCTGTCTGTCCGCATAGCTCTTCTGTTTGCTTTGTGCGGTCAACAGTTTTTGCCGGATCATCTCAAGTTTCTTCGTCGTCTCATTTACTAAATCAGGACCAATCACCATTCTCTCACTTTATTCAACCAAACACAAAGGTGATCTACACTTCCTACCATACAAAGCCTCAAAAGGAGCCATTTGGATGCTTGAATGGTAACTGTTGTTGTAGGCAAACTCAGCTAGAGGTAGGTGGCGATCCCAACTACCAGGGTGTTCAATGGCGCAAGCCCTCAACATATCCTCGAGAGTCTGAATTGTCCTCCCAATCTGACCGATTGTCTACCGATAAAAGGCCGTGTTGTACTTCAACCTAGTCCCCATAGCTTTTTGTAATGCCTTCCAAAAGTTCGATGTGAACCTTGGATCTCGATCAGACACAATATCGGTAGGTATACCATGCAAACGAACAATCAAATCAACATACAGCTTGGCTAATTTCTCTAAGCTATAGCCAGTATGGATAGGAGGAAATGAGCTGAGTTCATTAATCTATCCACGATAACCCATATAGCGTTATGACGAGCAGAAGTCTCTGGCAATCCCACTGTGAAATCCATGGAGATACTATCCCATTTCCACATTGGGATCTCTAGAGGTTGAATCAGTCCCGAAGGCTTTTGATGCCCGATCTTCACCTTCTGACAAGTTAGACACTTCAATACAAAGTCTGTTACATCTCATTTCATCTTTGGCCACCAATATCCTAGTTTCAAACCTCGATACATCTTAGTGATTCCTGGATGAATGGTATACTTGCTTCGATGAGCCTCTTCGAGAATAGCTTGCTTGATTTCTTCGTTGTTTGGAACACAAATTCTCTTCTTATATCTCAAAATACCATTCTCCCCAATGTCATAACCCGGCACTTCACCATTCTTCAACTCTTTTTGGATCCTTATCAATTGATTATCTTCCATTTGAGTCATTCTCAATTTACCGTAAAAATCAAAATTTCCAATTACGGTGTGTAGGGTTACCTCCAATCTTGGCTCAAGATAACCATCTAATAATCCCTCCAGCAGATTATACTCAGCTACACATTTATGAAACATGTGCATTGACTTTCAGCTCAAAACATCTGCAACAACATTGGCTTTCCCTAGATGATACTTCATCTCAAAATTGTAGTCTTTCAAGAATTCCATCCACCTTCTTTACCGGTTATTCAACTCCTTCTGATCCACAAGATATTTTAAACTTTTAAGGTCACTAAAGACTTCAAATTGGGATCCATATAAATAGTGCCTCCAAATCTTTAATGCAAAAACCACTGCTGCAAGTTTTAGATCATGAGTTGGATAATTCTCTTAATGAGGTCTCAGTTGACGTGATGCATACGCTACCGCTTTTCCTTCTTGCATCAACACACAAGCTAAACCTTTCAATGAGGCATCTGTATACACTGTGTATGGCTTATGAGGGTCAGGTATAACAAGGACTGGTGCAGTGGTCAATCGGGTCTTCAGCTCCTGAAAGGCTGCCTCATACTTTTCATCCTAAACAAATGGTTGCTCCCTCTTAGTCAATCTGGTGAGTGGCGCGGCAATTTGAGAAACTCCTTCTATAAAATGACGGCGATAATCAGCTACCCTACAAAACTGAGCACCTCGATCACCGACTTATGTGGCTCCCATTTTAATATTGCATCAACCTTATTAGGGTCTACTGCGTCTCCTTCTGCTGAGACCACGTGGCCCAGTAATTTCACCTCATTCAACCAGAATTCACATTTACTTAACTTCACATACAGTCTATGTTCTCTTAACACTTGCAGTATAATCTGAAGATGTTCTCTGTGCTCCTCATTCTTCGAGTAAATTAGAATATCATCAATAAATACGACCACAAATTTGTCTAAATAGGGCCTGAATATTCGATTCATATAATCCATGAATATAGCTGGCGCATTCGTCAACCCGAAAGGCATGATAAGAAATTCATAATGACCATAATGGGTATGAAAAGCAGTCTTTGGAATATCCTTCGCTTTCACCCTCAACTGATGATAACCTGATCTTAAATCAATTTTTGAAAATACTGATGAATCCATCAGCTGATCTAATAAGTCATCTATTCGGGGTAAATGATACTTATTCTTGATAGTGACCTTATTGAGCTGACGGTAAGCAATGCAGAGTCTCAAGCTACCATCCTTCTTCTTGACAAACAAGACTGGCGAACCCCAAGGTGATACAGTCGGCCGAATCAAGCCCTTCTCTAACAAATCCTCAATTAGCCACTTTAGCTCAGCCAACTCTGTAGGTGACATCCGGTAGGGAGCCTTGGAGATAGGCTCTGTTCCCGCTACTAACTCAATCGCAAATTCAACTTCCCGTTCTGGCTGTAATCCAGTTATCTCCCCCAGAAACAAATCAGGAAATTCTTTAACCACTTCAATTTGATCAACGCTACCTACCGATACTGCTTGAACAGAGAAAAATACTATGAAGGCTTCACACCCTTTCCTTAAACTTCTTTCCACTTGAGCCACTGACAATATTATCAAACCTTATTACATTCCCTCAACCATTATGTATTAATTAAATTGAATTACTTTTTCTTTACATTGTAAGGATACATCATTAGCTGAAAACCAATCCATGCCCACAATCAAATTAATGCCCTTCAGAGGTAGACATATCAAATTAATGGTTGTTTCATGACCCCCACTTACAAACATCAAGCCTACACATACTTTAACTGTTTTCACACATACACCAGCAAGAGTAGACACACAACTCATAAGGTAGGTCATGCATAACAAATTGTAATCTTTCCACACAGCCGTGGGAGATAAAAGAATGCGTAGCACCATAATCATATAAGGTACATAAAGGATGACTCTGAAGTAAAACCTTACCTCGGATAAGGTTAGGAGCGGTGTTTGCCTCCTCAGTTGTCAATGCAAATACGCACCCACGTACTGATGGTCTAGGAGTAGGGTTCTCCTTCTTTCCCCTGGTACAGTTCCTCGCCAAGTGTCCCTTCTCTCCACATGAATAGCAAGTCCAACACTCGCCTGGATGCACTTTCCCACAACGAGTATAAGGAGGGCACTGAGTCACGCTAGGGACAGATGCCACTAATCCACGCTGGGAGCTCTGACTCATCCTAGTGTGACTCTTGTGATTCTGGCTCATGGGAGGATGACTTCTCTGCTGGAAGCTCCCCTGGTGGAAGCTTCTCCTGTTCCCAGATCCACTGGAGCTTGAAGGATAACTCTTCTTACTAATTCCTCCTATTACTCCTATATGGTTATTGAACCAACCATACGAATCCCTTCTCGTGGAACTAGCAACATCTCTATGTCTCCTACAGACCTCCTGAATCTTAGCTACCAATCTCTCGAGACTTGTGACGTCATAGGTACCCAACCATAATTTTACATCCTTGTTGTACTTCTCCAGCAATTGCCTAGCTAACCAGTGGTTGCAGCTTACCTTTCCTCAATCCAATTGCGAAATATACTTAGACAGCTCTATAAAACAGGATATAAATGTGTTTTCATCCATTTCCCTTTGCTAAAGTGTGAAGAACTCAGCCTCCTTCTGATGCTTTACTCCAATTGGAAAATAAAAATCAAATACCATTGACTTGAACTCATCCCAGTCTAGTCAGTGTCCATCAGTCAATTTAACCGTGTTCCACCAGTCTAAAGCACCATTTGCTAGAAGAGTCTTTGCGGCTAGCATCTGTTGATGGCTGTCGCACACAATCGAGTCAAATAGCATCTCCAGCCTATCAATTCAGGCCTTTGCTTCAGTCGGTGATCCTCCCGAGAAGGTCTTTGGGTAGAAACGGTCTAAATGCTTCCACACCGTAAGCATATCAGGAGAATACCTCTGTCCAGATGATTCCCCTTACTCAGTATCTTGCGAATGAGCAAATGGCCCCTCAGCATGGCCAAAGTTCCCTTCCTCTCCTTCCAGATTGAGCTCCTGCGTATTATTATTCTAACCCATATTCACCATTTCACTGGCTCTGTCTTCTCACCCGTTCGTCCATTGAAAGGTTCAATTGGTATACTTGTCGTAACATTTCTGCATCAGATACAAGTTGATGAGGCCCGTTATATCTTTGCTGGCTACTGTCATCGATGCAAGTATGCCTCATATCAACTATCTCTCCCCACCTAAAGGCAACACCCACCACAGAGGGAGAACAATAAGAATAAACAATAAAATGCACTAACAAAGGGAAGTAGGTATGTACAAATTTTATATTGCCATATCATAAATGTAATGCGTCACCAAGGTAGGAAAAACAAAACAGCTACAGAGTTGAAAAGACCATTTCTATATAATAATTTAATCAAAAATAATTAAATAATAACCGAGTTATGCGGAAGCGATTTCTTTTATAAAGCACCCTGAATTCTTACCATACATTTCGTTCACAGATTGCCACGTAAAATCTGAATTGCTTGCAGAATAATGTACCAACGTCACAGGGCCTACAAGTTCTTGCCGGCCCTCCCAAAATACAATGCATCATAATAATGGGCCCTATATGGCAATATAAAATTCAATACAATACCAATATCAAAAAGAGCTTACAAAGCTTAATGATTATGCCTCTGGCTGCTTTCCTCAGCCTCTATCAGAATTAGAGGTATCGCCTGAAAAAAATTATAATAACAGAATGAGACATGACGTCTCAGCAACCGAAATCAATTTCTAACATATGCGGGATAGGAATGCAAGTAAGAGAAGCAGGTTTATCAATATAATAATTCAGTAAGAGAAGCAGGTTTGTCCAACTACTCCACCTTATAACTTCTGGATGTGGTACAGTCTATTAGTGCTAGTATACCTGACCAACGGTTAGTTAGTCACTTTAAGAACACTGCCCCCTCCCATACCACCTGCAACAGGCCAAGGTAAAGAAGTGTCCACCCACACCAACTTAGCTTAAATTCAGGCCAAGGATCAGCAAAAGTTGAGGGGCACAATAATTCACCACTCTTTGTTCATCCCGAAAATACCCTCACAATATAACACACAATAATATCAATACACATCCATCATCCATACATTCCCGATGTCATATTCATCAAAAATGTCACATCATCCTTATATATAACAAAACACTCATAGTTCATAAGTACGCTACTTCACTGAATAAATGTCATATAAAAAATATGTAAAATTTTCTAAATTGCAATCTAATTTTTCTATAAAGAAAGTAAGGGTTAGAAAACACCTTACAGTCCACAACAAGCATACAAAAGAAATTAATCCCTGTTACCTCAATTCTAAGCTAAATCCCACTAGCCTTGAGAATAAAGCAACCAAACACAGTCTAGTTACCAATTAATTTACACAGCAATGCAAATATGAATTTGATAAAAAAATCAAATAAATAACTCCCAAACATTTCAACTCACACTATAACCCCCAAGTACATATTTTATAATTAATTTAAATATTTTTCTTAATTAATTAATTAATTTTTTTAACTTATATAAACCTCAAGTTAACATTATCATTCCTAATTTTGAAGTTCAGGACTTTACAATAAAAGAATTTCAATAATAATTTCTATTACCCTAATAAATCATTTTGAATCAATTTTTATATGTGAAAATACCCAAAAATTGTTTCAGAGACTCTTTTTTTTAATAATAAAAATGCTTATAAAATCACGTAATATAAAAATAACAATTCTAACCCGATCATATCTATCAATAAATCATCCTCTATATTTTTCTACTTAACTTTATCTAGTTAAAATATCTTATATATCCAAAAATATACCTCTTTTTAAACACAAATAATTTTTTTAAAATATTCAAGATATCAAATAAACAAATATAACATTATAGATTGTAGTTATAAAATATATCTATAAATTTTATAGCCTTCTACATATAAAACTCAAACTGGACAAAAAACTAGATTCCAAAATATTCTCTTCTAAATATAATATTACTACTATTAGGAAGAGAAAAATATTTAGAACAACTTTCATAAAAGAATTTTACTGAAAATAAGGCATTCATCTTACCAAAATACTCCCAGAAACAGAACCTTAGGCCGAAAATCACTTTCAAGAGCTCTCCTTCTCTTTCACAAACTCTTACTAACGTCTCACTCTCACTCACCGGTGCAGCTCCCTCCCTTCTCTTGCTGTGTGTGTGCGTGGTGTGTTGTAATGTGTGGGGGGTGTTGTAGTGTGTGGGCGTATTTATAATACCCCATAACGAGAGACCCCATTCAAACTTTTTTTATTTATTTTTTTTAAAGCTGATGGTGATGGTTGGGAGACCCATCACCATCACCTTCTACCACACTCATCCTATGCGTGTGGCTTGCAACCTATTTTATTTTTTTAAAAAAACAAAAACAAAAAGCTGCCCCAACCCCATTTCCTTCCTACCACACATTCTGATAATGTGTGGCAGATTATTTTTATTTTCTCAAAAAAAACAGGCTGTCACGTCCACCATTGTTGTTGTTGTCTCCATCAGTTTAATTGTCACTCTCACTACTCACACAGTCGATGACATTTAGGAAAAGAGATTAAATAAGAGAGAGATATACTTGCAACTTCTGTAAGTTAAAAACTATGCCGATCTCTTCCACATTTCTTCTATCAAATTCCGATAATGAAACTTTTTTCTTCTCTTAGCAATCCCATAAAACAATTGAATGAGTCAAAATATACATTAGTAGTAAAGTTTGATTGCCCTTTCTCACAATAATTTTCCATCAAAACTCTATCTTCACATTTTCCCCACTCCTTTAGCACAATTTGTCATCGTAATATTGGCTCTACAAAATTGCTGTTATTGTCACAAGCTTGTGACCTATATGTAATGTTGAACAAGTGCAAAGAATTAGTATATAATTGGTGTTCACAGCATTGCCTATGTAACCTGCCAAGAGATTTGATCTTTAAGAGTTTGAACTAATTCAACAAATAATTTGTAAGGGACATTATAATCCTTTTCTAATTTATGTGAGAGGTCAATGAGAGCGTCAATGAAAGGGAGACTAGGCTTTGTCAAGGAGAATAGACTATAACTTTTATTGTGATATATTTTTAATTTATTATAGGGGACATTATAGCCTTTTTACAGTTTATGACTAATTATAGCTTATAAGTAATTTAAATAATCCCTCCAAACATCACTCAATACCAAACTCAATTTAAAAGCTCAATCTCATTCCTACTCCCAATCGTAATCCCTATCTCAATCATAATCCCAATCCATCAAAATTCAATGCTACATGCCAAACAAGGCCTAAGGTGAGAAAATTATACATTTGTTGCATGATTAGTTTGTGTTTCTTTGTTCCATATTAAGTTTGCATGGAATTTCAGGTACAAGTCGGATGGAGATATGGTTGTATACCACTAATAAGTCTTGATGGGACATTCTTGAAAGTGATGATAAAGGGATTTTTACTCACTACAATCAATAATGATTCACTTTATCTAATAGCATTTAGACTAATTAAACAGGTGAACATAGTGAGCTGGAGATAGTTCCTACAATGGCTTTAGATGATTCTGGATCTTGGAGATTGTAGCTAAGTGACTTTAATGTCAATCATACAGAAGTTTGGTAGTAAAAAAAGGTTGTTAGAATCCAAGTTTTACATGCATTTACCTTATATAGGGATTGAGTATGGCAGTATAGAAGATTTATCGAAGGTAAAACACATACTTTGAGTAAGGCATATATATGCACCAATTGGAGTAAGAAATGAGATGTTGGAAATTGAAGGAAAAAATTCTTCACATGTATAAATAATTTTAAATAATTTTAAACAACACAAAATGAATATGGATGAATTTATTGTTGTCTCTTCAATTATAAACAAAACTTACTCCTTCATGGAAGACTACATAATGAGTCTTCAAGTAAGAAGATATTACTCTTGAATAGTTGGGAAATGATCTTCACTTAAAAGAATAATATTGAAAACAAGGTGATGTAAAGGATACAACTGCTCATGAGAAAGTCCACATAGTAGAGCAAAGACAGTCTCACAAGACCTTAAGAAGAAAAGAGGGAATGAGAATGATAAATCCCAGGCACAATATAATGACAAAAGAAATAAAAAAAATTTACCCATTTCTTTGGTGGAAAAACTGGACATTACAAAAAATAATGTCATTTCTTCAAAAAGAAGGAAGAGAAAGAAAACAATGCATCCACAAAAGTTAACAATCTTGTGGTTATTATTTCTGTGATCTACCTGGGTGATAATGATGAGTCATGGTGGGTAGATTCTGGTACAACTTGCCATGTGTGTGAGAACAAGGCCCTTCTTTAAGACACTGAAAGAAAAAGAAGAAGAAGAAGAAGAAGAAGAAGAAGATGATGATGATGATGATGATGATGATGATGACGATGACGATGATGATGAGATGTTTTAAATGGGAAATTAAGGGCAAGGGAATTATGGAAATTGAATTTATTTATGAGAAAACCCTTACTTTAAAAAATGTCTATCATATACTAGAAGTTAGGAAGAATATAATTTATGTACCATTACTTAATTTTGTATTTGAGGTGGACAAATTTGTTCTCACTAAGAGTGTAAAGGTTATATCTATGAGAACAGTTCAAATGTAATGTTGCTAAAATTAAAAATATTTACTATTTTGCCTATATTGTTGACTCTTGTGACATATGTTATTATCTTTTAGGTCATGTTAAATTTAAAAAATTAAATGATATGATGAAACTATAATTGATTCCAAAGTTTATTAGTAATAATAAGTCTTGCACTACATGAATGATGACTAAGATAACAAGATATCATTCCCCTAAAGTAGTAAGAAGTTCTAAATATTAGAATTGATTCATTATTATGTTTTAGATTTGCATGGTTGCCTTATAATAAACGGTAAAAAGTATTTTGTAACTTTCATTGATAATTCACTAGTTATTGTTATATCTATTTAATGAATTTATTAAATGTAGAAGGACATATAGAGGGGGTGAATATTATGATACAAAATATTTTAAATTTGTTAGTATAATACATTAAGTAATTGCCCCTTATTCCCTAAACACAAAATGACACAACTAAAAGGAAAAATAGGGTTTTTGTAGAAATGGTAGATGTCATACACTACTAGAAAAATCAGTTTTAGCGACGGAATTAGCGACGGAAAAATCAGCTTTAGCGACGGAAAAAGTAGATTTAGCGACGAAAAAAATCCGTCGCTAAATCCGTCGCTAAAACGAGGGTCGCTAAATTTAGCG